>CM052153.1:3974569-3994873 GCA_028455555.1 Augochlorella aurata | reverse complement strand
GTTTAGCGCGAATGTTATTTCGCTTCTTTAGTCGAAATAAAGTTCTGTTCTATTGTCATTAATATTTAAACACTGGAGTATATGCAGGCGTACTATAAATATCAATTTTTCCCCCTACGAAATTATTACAACATTTTAACATCGTAATTGTGAAGTATTGCAAGCGGTTGAGATTCTACAAAAATAGAATAGAATGCTCGAAATTGATTAAAATTATGTAGAAACGAGATTCAATATTTTTATTATCCAGTCGAAGTTTCCACCGTCCCGTTAAATTGTTTATTACCCCGTCGGAAGTTCCATAATCCAGTCGAAATGTCTATTATTGAAACATCTATTAATCAGCTGGCAGTTCCATTATCCGGTTGAAATTCCTGGTATCCGGTTGAAACTCCTGGTATCCCGTTGAAATTTCTATTATCCGGTTGAAAAAATTCGCGGAACGGCGTATACCTGCCGTGGAAGAACTGGGAGCGCGACTTTCGTCTGGCAAATTAATCCGCATTTAAATGCGAGCAGCCGTCGCGAGGGCTCGCGTAGAGAAAAGTTTGCAATCAGTTTGGCTTTTTCAATGGGCGAATGGATGACGATCGTTAACTTGATCGATATTAGGAAAGTTCCGGAGCGAGCCCGGCGCCGAAATTCTTTCCGCTTCATCCGGAGGCCCGTTCTTTTTCCGTTTTCATTAACCATCTCGCCGGCAAAGCCGGAACTCGAGCTGAAACTCATCCTCGACTTTGCGTTACATTTCTTATTGCAACTAAAGCCGCCTGCCGCTCGAGTTATCCCGAGACATCCGACAGCTCTGACAGCCGAGTCGGTTCACAACTATTGGTTTCACGTGGCGCGCCACTCACTGTCGGCGGGCGAGGCTCAAAAAGAAAGCGGCTCCCTCGCCGGCGAAATAGAGAGGGACGCGTGTACTCGACACTCTATTCTTGTCAAGAATATTGAGATGGAACACTATCCGATAAGAGTCTTAACGCGGAACCGCCGAATGTCGAACCACCGCGCCATGCTTATTTCTTTTTGCTCCCGTTAATCGCCCGAACCTTCGCAATGCCGCACGCGATGCCTCGCCAGTCGAGGCGCAAACAGCGTCGAGCTTCCAAAGAGCTTGCAAAGCTCTAATCATAAATATCTATCGAGTAGTAGTTGGGCCGATAATGCTATATTTTCTCGAGCCAGACGACTAAATCTACAAGCGCGCGAAGTCTCGACTAAATCGGCCACCCTGAGGACTCGCGCTCTCCTTGTCAGAGCGAAATCTACCGGCAGCTAACCTGCGAGATCGATTTTCGATGATTCCACGACGCGATTTCACGGGGTCTTATCCGAGACACTAGCTTTCACGCGCTTTACCTTCCGAAGAATCTGCGCCGCGAAGAATCTGAACCTTGATTTCCGAATCACCTTCGCGAGAAGCGTCTCGCCGCGGATATTATTTGCTGAAATTTAGGATCGTTGAGCTGTTACGGTGCTTTGAATTATTCATGACACGTTGAATGAGTTATGACACGGGGAACGATCATTGCTGGGTCCTCGTGTGTACCGCATAGTATTCGAAATTCGCGGAGCGGTATGGCCGACGGAATGATCCCCGAATGATCGAGCAATGTAACGAATGAACGCGTAAGAAATTCGCAAAACTTTGATTCATCCTTACCAAGCAGCCGATCCAAATTTCATCTATCCAGACTTTCGCGACTGACTGTACCATCCTCTTGAATTTTGAATCGCTATCAGGATTACGTGCGGCCCGGGCTCTTGGCTGAACGTGATCTAACCCTGACCTGATCAGTGAGCTGTCTCTGGCATGAATCTTTTTAAACGAATGATGTTGCATTCAACATTTACCGGAAACCTAATTTTCGCAGCGCTGCTTTTTTACTGGATACACGAAATCGCCTTCGTCGGTAGATTAATCGCGATACCTTTGGTATGCATTGAATTTTTACTTCGAGCGATAAATATGGTAATACTATTGGTAAAATAATCAGTACTGCAATTTGTACTATATAGGTGAATAATATCCGTTTGAACGGGAAGTTATCCACATGAATTTTTTATTATTCAATTAAAATATCTACTATGTTAAAATGTTTATTATCCTGTTTAAATTTCTATTATGCAGTTAAAATTTTTATCAACCTGACTTTGTATTACCCAATTTCTATCGATCGGATGAAACTTCTATCATTTAGTTCGAGTTTCTATCAATCAATTCTATATTATCCAATTAAAATTTCCACGATATTTAAAAACAATGAATTTGATAGTTGACACCACTATACTAGTTGACCTAATAGTTATCCCGGAAGAAAGTTAGCCGCGCAACGGAAGAAATCGGCGCAATGAAAGCCAGCTGGCCTATCGAGAGTTAAGCGTTCTAGAGCGACGCGATTAGCTCTAGAAAAAGCCGGCGGCATTGGCGGCGATCAACGTCAAGGGACACCGGGCAAAAATGATGGCCGCCACGTCGCGCAGGGATCTGTAAAGTAAGTATACAGCCGTAGTAGGCAGCGTTAACGAGTGGCATCGCTCAGCCGGAGCTTAAACCCTCGTTAGGAGGCTAACAACCGACCATACGTCTTGCAAATCGCTGGTCCAGGCTACGTGGAGTAACATACTCGCGCCGTTGCCGAATCTACGAATTTATGTGGCCATCGAACGTAGCCAATCTGAACGATCCGGTCGAGCAACGAGTTCCTGGGTGGCGAAAGTTCGACGCTGATGGCCGGCTGCGGCCGTCGTCCGCCATTGCGATCCGCCCCGGACGCATTCGACAAACAGAAGGACTCTCTCTCTACCTACTCGAAAAGTTCGCCGGGAAAAACCGGTTCGAAAATTCAGCCGGTACGTGACTCGTTTTCATTTTTCTACGATCGATCCGCGAAAACGCGTACGCCGGCTCGTTCCTCGATAATTGCGCCGGTTACGATCTCACCGATCGCCTGGAAATCCGTTTATCGCTTAGAAAATTATTATTTTGGTACAATATTTATAGTACAATTTATAGCACAATTTATGGCACAATAGCGCCGTCATCAGCTATGATATTATAAAGTCAGAAGTATATACTAAAACTTGTACAAAATCGAGGCAAAGTTGCTATGAATTAATATAGTCTTAATAATAAATTTTTGAACACTATATATGATAATAAATATTATAAAACTTTATATCAGTATAGAACCTGCAATTTTTTGAAATTTGGATCTGCGAATGTTGTTTTCCGGGCGACGATCCCCGCATATAATTATCTAAAGCGGCGACCATTTTGGATTTAAAATCTTCGATGGGTTTCCAGGCCGGTGCGCGATCATTCGATTGGCCACGATTCCCGGCCAGGTCGATCCGTGATCCGGAGTCGTTCGAAAATCGAGTTTCGATTACCGGGGGAGCAGGCAGTCCTCTATTCCGAGACGGTTCTCGCAGCGTCGTTGCCCGCGTTTCGATAACGGCCGCGAAACGACAAGTCGTAATCTCATTTATCGTGGACATTTTCGAGAGACACAGAGACGGGACAGAGACCCGGCCGGGATCACCTTTCCCGGTACGAGCGTCGCGCGCATCCCCCGATATAAGGAAGCCCAAGGATAAGTCGTCTTTATGCGTTCTGCGTGGTGAACTGCTACGCCAACTCGATCGTGACCAGATTTACGAGGCTCTTCCGCACCGCATCGGCCACGGCAGCTCGAATATCTTATTCCCGGCTGATCGGGGAACCTTCAAATCTTCTCCGCGGGCTAGGCAACGCCGAACTGCCGGCAACTTCGACGCAACAATTTTTTCTCGCCCGCAACGGCGGTGTCCTCGCTTTGCGAGACAGTCTCGAAAGTCTCGCGCCGTCTTTCGCTTTGACGACATCCCTGCTGTAATCAATTGATTTTCGATGGATTTCCGTAGTTCGTTTTTCCTACGAGTGCGGAACTTAAGAGATCGCAGGTGGATCATGACTTCTAACGTAACTTCCCGGGACATCCGCTTTTGATTAAGTCGTGGAGAGGCGTCCGTTGTAATAGTGGAATTGTTTGGTTTCATCAATATTGCCAAATTCAGTCGTTGGGAATATTGTTCAGGAATTTATTGAGGATAAGTGTGATATTGACATTTTGCTGGGGTGGGTCTCTGCTCGTGATGGTGTTAAATAGAGGTAAGCCTTTAGTAAAAGCAATTACAGAGAAATGAAATTTAACCTGAAAAATCACGAGTCACGTTTCAAGCGGTGCTCGATTAAAATTATGTAACAACTCTTTTTATAATTATCTTAGGTTAGAATTGCATAAAAATAAAATCGAATGTTTAAAATTGCGCTAGATAAAAAGTTATGTAAAGTAGATTTGGATATTTAAAACCGTGCAAAATTAAGATTCCACGAAAATAGAGTGGACTGTTTGAAATTGATTAAAATTATAAGATTATGTTGAAATAAAATCGAATATTTAAAATCGTGAAAGATTAAGATTGCGCGCAGATAGAGGTGAATGTTATGTTAAAATAGAATGGGACGTATGAAATATTGATACTCCGGAATCGAGTATAGTAGATATTTCCGAAGCAGAATCGATCCAGCTTTTTCAATAACTTTTCGCGTCTCGTGTAATGACATCGAAATAAAATAGACCCCGAATTTCTTCGCGTCCCGCATCGTGGGAAACTTTCCCGTAACGACGCCACATCGCCGCAAAATTTCCCCAAAATCAATTTATTACCGTCCGAGGGGATCCCGTCAGGACTGAAAGGCGGCGAGACTTTCAGAGAAGCCGCTGTTATCGTTTGAGAAATAACGAAATATTGTCACCGGAAAGAAGTAGTCGTTTAGCAATCTATTTTACTTATCGCTCAACGTTTTCGGTCGCATATTACTTCGATCCGGGCATCGTAATTTTAAATCGGGCGACGAACATTTTTAGTCATTACTGTGACAGGGGAAAATATTGATATTAATCAGAATCATGCGATGCGAGATATTCAATTCGAATTGTGCAGAATAATTGCCTTCGTAAATTCATTTTTTCCATAAATTTAGTTACCTCATAAATTCGTTTATTTCATAAATTCGTTTATTTCATAAATTCGTTTATTTCATAAATTCGTCTAGCTCATAAATTCGTTTATTCCATCAATTTGTTTACTTGATAAATTTATTAAATAAAAGAAACTATTGCGAAGATTTCATTAATCGTTTCGACGCGAATCGAGAAACGTTCTGCCCGATCTTGTCGAGGCATGGAACTATCGTTGCAGTACTATGCGTTTTTCATACGCGCCGTATATTTTGCACGGTTTCTATTTTTACACGGTTGTTTCTGGAATCTATTCACCGTGAACAAACAGAATCGGATATTCGGTAAAAATTTCATTTACACAGTTGGCAGATGTTTGCCATGCGGACACGGGATGAATCGCAATTGTTGTACACACACAATCGTATACGATTATTATACAATTTGAGTTCCTTTGCCATAGATATATGCGCATAGTGTTTAACGTATTAGAAATTCATCTCCGAGATCGACAGGTAGTCGTGTACAAAGCCGACCACAATAGACCCTAATTAGTGGGCTGATTTCCTGTAATTAGGATCCTTTGGTATAGACCTGCGCTATACCTACGCGACCGCTTAAGGAAGTTGATCCGCCGTATATGTATACCAAGCTAGCAAAGATCCTCAATCGATACGTTATACCATTGATGTTTCCATCTATGATCCTGGTTATTCAAAGGCGTGTCCTACTGAATATTAAACTATGAAATCATATCACGGAACCAATCAAACCCTATCCGTCGCGACCAGAAATTCGAATTGATATAATAAAATAGAAATAACCATATTCTGAAACCTCGAAATAAAGATTAAGATTAATAATTACCACGAGTCTGAGAGATGTAAAAATAAATTGATAATTTTCTTCGGCATAAATAAATTTGTAAATAGCAATATAGTTGAATAGCACGATAGTTGAATAGCAATACAGTTGAATAGTTATTCAGATAGTTGATAGGCAATAAAGAGTCGTTTTCTCTTTGCTCAACAAAGTCAATTTTTCTGTAACTCTTTTATGTTACAATATTTGATTTTATTATTTCTGCAATATTAAATACATTATATTATGGATTATACATTTCACGTTTCATTTAATTTGTTACATATTTTTTAAATAGCCTCGTCTGATCATTGCTGGAAATTCCTACTACTAACAATTATTTAAATAAAATTAAGTTTCTAACAATATAGTATTTTATTTACAAATCGCTGTAGGCAACAGTGAATATTTTTATGTTTGGTACAAAGGCGGACTGGAATTGCCGTCGTTCAATAAGGATCCGTCTGTTTAACGAGGACGTAACTTACAGAGACATCGGGAGGATCCGATTAGGTCACATGCAGTCGATTCGTGTACCACTGCGGTTTGCAGAATAATGCATTACGATCATTTGAATAGTGGTCGGGAAATCTCAATATTTGGGAATATGGGCCAATATGGGGAGCATGAATACGATTTAAGTTAGACACTCGGTCTTGTGCGTACTTATCCGAGAAATTTCTAGCAAAGGAATAATATTTTACAAGCCAAATGCGATGCGTCCAATTCCTCCTTAATGCAACAACGCGATTATTTAGTCCAATATCTGGGCATTAATAAAATATCGGGCTAGGATAATGCTCACATTGTGTCAGTAGTCGCAATTGTCACAATATCCAAATCTCTTTTTATTTAGAAATTCTTTTTGGTTACCTATCAATTTCGAAATCTCGTTCAATTTCCAAATTTTATTCAATTTCGAAATTTCTTTTAAATCTTAACATTTTTAACAGTTCTAAAGAATGGAAATTTATTTAACATATAATAAACAATATTTAATGTATCAAATATTTATTAAATATATAGACTCTAGGTTGTAGTACCAATTTACTCAACTCGCTAAACCGATAAATAATTAGTAACTTAACCCTTTGCACTCGAAGCCATTTTCACTGTAAATCTTGAAATCTAAATTTTTGTTAGTATGAACATTATTTTGGAACGTGATAGAACAGTTTTAATGCTGTCCCAGAGCCATCACTCGAGTGCAAAGGGTCAATATCATCCAAAAAATCTTCTCGGTCAAATGTCTTGATTACGTCTTACAATGTAAGACTTGCGAAACAATTAATTGTAAAAATCGTAGTAATCCTTGCTTTTGCCGAATGTATCATCTCCCGTTCCTACGAACAAAACTGAACTAGTTCCACTGACGTGACTGAATAGACCCTCTTCTACTTCCCTGCCAGCAATGAAAGTTCTCCAGTCGCCGAACCACTGACAATCCCATTCTACTCAAACGATGAGTGGTAGTGTTGCGCCACTTGTCCGACCAAACAGCTAGCCATTCTACACGGCCGGCTAAAACGATCCAATTTTGTCTGTCCGTCGGATGATCGATATTTCTCCACCTGTCCGAATATGAATGACCGCATTCTACTTGGCCAGAGATTGATACTGTCCTACTTGTCAGAACAAGACAATATCGATCCCACTCCTCCAGTCAGACTTCCATTTTTTTTCGAATCAATGACACCGTTGTCCCAGTTACTTCATTCACCTCTGCACGGTGCATTATCGACATGAAATTTTGAGTACGCCAGACGATGATTATGGCATTTCGCGGGGGTCGAGCTTTACACCTGGCGAGAGAAAACCATCGGAGTTTGAAGAATATTTAACGGTCCAGAAAATATTTAACATTTATGAAATAACAAGATTTTTACAGGAAGTATGTAGAGAGGATTTTTAAATATGTAACAAAATTTATAAAAGTAAATTCTTAGAGAGGCATTGATACTTGTCTCGCATGTAATTTGTTAATAATTCTTAGTACATTTCATTTTGGCGCAAGTGCATTCTCTGGTGTTCGGAGAAAATTAAAAGTCAGCATATTTGTCAGTTCAAAAATATAAATTAATTATGTCAAGACTGGCAATGTTTCTACTAATTTATCGATTTTCATTTTAAATCGAACAAACGTATTTCAAGATACTAAATATTAAGTTATAAATAAAATACTAAATTAATCGCAAATATGTGACATCCCATTTTCTTTTAAAAAATAGATTTACTTTCAAAATAAACGGTCCATACAACGCCGTTCCTAAAATTCTCCAAATATTTTTATCCGATCGAGTTCGACTGTTCGTTTCCTCGATGAATCTATAAAATCCTCGTTCCAGCGATAAGCGTCCTGCGAGCTATTCTTTCCCGTCGGCATTCAAATCCATCGTTCGCGGGAGCGACTCCATCATAGACGGTCAACAATTCAAACTTTAATGGCATATCCTATTTGCTCGCGGAGTCGATTACGTGACCGGTCTCCCCCCAAGAATCGACGAATCGCGTGACAGCCGGGAGCGAGTAATTAAAAGACCTTTAGAGGCCGCTAGCTGGCCAGCTTCCCCTTGCGCTCGGTTTGTTTCGCACGCAATTTGCGAGAGCCACCTATTTAACCCTCCGCGGAGGACACCGGCCGAAAGCGCTCGGTTTGCGGCCGCCGATCGCGTTCGTTTAACATCACGCCAGGAAAGTGCGACGCGACGCCCACCAGGAACAACACGAGATCCCTGACTCTCGGTTCTGTTTGCTCACCCGCAGCTTCGTTTATACGATCCTTGAAATTGTTTAACAGGCACGCCGCTGAACCACCGGCCTGTGAACTCGCGCGAATTCGAGCCGCGATCACTGTTCGCGGAGGAATAAGTCACGCTGGGAGTGGGGATGCTGACGCATGCGTCGGGGTCAAGCGCAGGAGCTAATAGACAGACATTAGAATTCGAGATCGGTAGATGCGCCATGGCGCTGCGCGCCACTCCTGCGCATGCGTCGCCTGTCCCCACTCCTCGCGTAACTTATTTCTCTGAGAACACTATTCCCTGGCCCCGTTTTCGTACGAGTATCTTCTCACACGATTTGGAGTAGTTCTTCCTTCGTAATTGTTTATAATTATATTTGTATAATAGATTTCAACATGTTAAAAGACAGGAATCAACCCCAAAGATTATTTTTGCAATCGAAACTAGAGAGTTGTCTTGACGGGTCACATGGTAAATTCAATTTGTTATAATAACTAGATTGCGGATCGTTTGTGGCAAAACGAGTAGCTGATATATTAATTGGATAATATATAAAAAAAGGATATTACGATAATATGTAATGTTAATGATGTTAATATCTACAGCTTAATATGCGTGATCGATGAAAATAGGGATTTGCAGCTAGATTAGTTTAGCTCGCCGAACAATTATTGCAATTCTCGTATCATGGCGCCGAGCAGCGACTCGCTTTACACAGGTCGCGATCATCGTCGCAGGTGAATAAAACGTGTTTGAATAAAAATCACACGCCGGTTGAATTAAACCGTTTCTACGTTTATTGTGGCGCGAGCGTTCGCTTGAGTTATTCCAGCTCACGTATCATGTCTACGTACGGCCGTCCATTACTCCTGGAGGGCTTCTTCATCAAGCTCTCTAAAAGCACACGAAATCGCAGGTTGTTAATTGTAGCCAGATTACACGTCGCGCGGATTAACGTTCACCGGTGATAATGAAAACTCCCGGGAAATGCGATAATGAGCGTCATTAACGACAAACGACGCTTTTTCTCGGCACTTCTTATTCTCCATCACAGCTGGCTGGGTCCACGGGAGCCGAGCCTCGCGCCGTGTGTATTAATTAACAGAATTCAACTTCTATTAAGTGGCGGCGCCACTTACGCCGGTAATTGACAGTATTCTGGAAGTTTATTTTTGCGAGTATAAGCGCGGCTTTGTCAGGATCTCCGGTGGCAACGGTAGCTTGAAGCCTGCGAGAAGATGACAATGGGGTGTTCTTCGAATTTGCAATCTCGGCCGTGCATTTTGTTCGCGCAATATTTAACAGGTTCAACGTCGACAATAGACCACAGAAATGTTAACAAAATCGAAGCAATTTAATTAATTAAAGCGAAATTAGAAAGTTGAAATTGATCATAGGGGATGGCGTTAGAACCCTTTCGCAGCTGAAAAATTCTAGTCTTTAATTTGCTCGGATATATTAAAATGAAAATGAATTTTCAAAATTGTTTAAAAACTAATGTCACCCATACTTGACTGACTGTATATATTTGATTGTATAGTTTGACTGCGTTTAGAAGGAATGTTCTCTATGTACCGTCTCGCAGCGCGCATACGACGAGGCATATTCTGTTAGTACTTAGTATTTATCCGATTAGAATTAATTTTAGACGAATGGCTTACAATTAGTTCATGTTAATCGGATATATAGCTTAATTCAAGGTTGTAAGCGAGTCTAGATAACTAGCTTGAAATATCTAAAGCCGATCGATTTCCGAACTATTTCACAGGAAATTTTCGTTGCTAAATTTTCCATCAAATAATACCCTCAATGAAGCTTGCAAATATGCACGCCATCCGTACAGGAATAGCTGATCATGCCTCGGACGAAAGGCTGCTGCTTGATTTAACAATGAGTCTGAGCAAATCTGTATCCTCTATTATGAGAACTATTTCTATGACAGATGCTACTGATCACGAATAAACGACAGTATTTTATAATTAATCGAAATGTTGGAGTCAATTTTTCAAGCGTTTCCATGTTTATTTAAATGTTTAAACACCGATGGCAACAAATTGGAATTTTATTCGGACTCAAAGGATCGGAATAACGTTCGTCTCGATCATCTCTCATATTTGTTGAAAAATAAACGGCAGTATTTTATAATTAATAAAAATGCTGGACATAATTTTTACGAAGGAAAAACGCGCTTTAAAATCGCGTGTCCGCGTTTACTTAAATATTTAAATACCGACGGCAACAAACCAGAATTTTATTCGGAGTAACAAGATCGGGATAACGTCCGTCTCGATCACGTGTCAGACCCGTATGGCAAGGGGTCGATGACTGAAAAATACGGAATCGCGGCCGTATGAAAATTCAATCTGTCGCGGGGATTGTAAAGCGTATTTTGCGGTCGGTTCTTCGGAAATTGTTTCGTTTTAAATATTAGCAACAATGATCGGCGGTGTAACAGGAGGCAAACACGGATCGATTGGCTCGCTACGGCGGCAATTTACTTCACTGACAGTCTGCGCGATTTTTACGCTGTCGCGCCACTTGATCCGTGTTTTTTCACGAATTCGTGGTCAAGTTAATACCGGAGGTTTTTCGATAAACCCGTTAAGCATGACATGTTCCACGCTTCGCGGCTCGAAGTCGAGAATCGCGGACTATCGGAAACGTACACAGTGTCCAGAAACATACAGCCGTTCCAAAAAAAAACCAAAATATTGAAACACGATTTCGCGAAATCGAAATTAGACGAGAAATTAGGCTCATTTCCAGCCACCGACCAAACAGTATTATCGTCAGACCATGATGGGACGATGGAACGATGTAGCAACAAAACCGTAGATTAACAATTGTAGAACAAATTTGGAACAGAAGGCGACCGTCAAGGTTTTTGCTGCGACCGAGGTAGACATTTCTGAGCCACACGGTACATGATTTCCCCTGATGCTTCGCGCATAGAGTTTGGAGGGTCTGAGAAAAAGCGCACGTTATTCCACGCGCGATAGATAGATCTCTTAGTCACTTTAATTAACCAACGTGGAGGAATACAACGAAATATATTTTATTTATAGCCGAATCTCAATATAAGCGTCGATGCAATTAAATTACAATTTTAAGATATATTGGACTCGGTTTGGACACGCTGACGCGATTAGATCATTCCTCCGGACTTCCTGCAATTCTTCAGAGCTCACCCGTGCATTCTCGTCTATTCTTCGACCGGCGGTCTCATAAATTGGGCCGAGCTTTTAAAGCGGCCTGTACCGCGAGAAAAATGAGAGATATCGGCTCGTAAATAAAAGCAGCAACCCCTCGCTGTCTCCAGTTCCGAAATATTATTAGAGACGTATCGCGACGGATGCCGTTGCAATAACGCATCGACAACGCGTTAAACAGACCCCGGAAATGTTAAAGAACGCTTGCATTTCTGTAACTCCCGTAACTTTTAATTGGACGAATCGAGGAGAGGGGTTCTTATTAAAACTAGTTCAATTAAAAAATGCCGCGAAATTACGAAAGTTTGATCGGCTGCCTTTGGTAACGCGGCTTTAAATGAGTTCCAGAATGCGACGTGCACGATTCAACAGTTGTCCGCCGCTCTGTGACGACGAAAGGGCTCTCGCGACGGTGATTGCCAATCGCGAAGTATTTTGCAAATTCGTTTGTTTATTAAAGAGCAGCTCGAAGCGGGGAAGGAAGTCGGCAATATTCGCGGGGGAGGCACGCGCGTCGAATAAAAATTTTAAACAAACACGATTCTCTTCTAGTCATCGCCTACGCCCATCAAATTCAGCTGCCTTCCATTCCGCTGCACGGGTCTCTTGGTATACAACTCGATTACATTTTGATTCCTGTCCCGCAACAGTTTACGCGTCTCGTTTTTCGATGGCAGCCTATCTGCACGCTGTTTTTTATCGTCGACAGGTTCGATTTTGATAGCTCGACCACAAACGGAATACGGGAATGATTAAACAAATACTGAGAACGCGCACCGTCCTGACACCATACAACACGGCCGTTTTAATCGACGCGGTTCGACGGCGTACGCGAGCTACGCGAATGCTTCTTCGCTTTTTAATGATCTCGGGAAGCCGTCGAATAATGCAACGGGCCGACGCGGATCGTCGCGCGAAGTCAATTTGCATCGTCGAGCTGCGGGACAGCTGTTTCTTCTCTTGGTCGTTCTAATATGCCGCGAACAATTAGATCGGGTTTTAAATAATTTTGCAAAAGTTTGTTTTGAGAAATTGAATAATTATTTCATAGAATTATGAATTCTAATTCATAGAATTATGGAAGGCGGAATAATTTTTGGTACAATTAATTAGAATTAATTGGTAAATTATGTGGAATTAATTGGTGAATTAATTGGAATTAATTGGTGAATTATGTGGAATTAATTGTTAAATTATGTGGAATTAATTACTACATTAAGTGGAAGATAGCTCGCGGAAAGGATTTCAAATGCGCGACGATTATTTGTTGAATCGTACAGGCTCGTTTACATAAATTAAGGCGACTGAAGGCTGAAAATTGTCCGTTTTCGTCGTGTCACGTTCGATCCGTTCGTTTCTCAGGCGAGTGCATAAAATCCGCGGTGTCCATTAATCACAGGCAGCGATTTTTTGAAGCAATTTCCCGCTGACAATTTGTAATTCACTCAAGCTGCTGCAGTTTCCAGAGTTTCCCCGATAAACAGAAGGAAGAACAAAGCTTTCGCTTGTGAGTATAAATTACCTTACTTCGGAGATAATGCTTGTACACCATTTGTAAAACTTGGAGAATTTTGCACAGTTACTGAAGTTTATGATTCATTTCATGTGCCGAGCATTAGCTCGCCTTGTTCGCCGAACTTTGCTTTATGTACTTTAATCAGACTAATTTCATTATACCACTGACGCTCCTTTTCGTTCACGGTGATTAAATCGGAATCGGACGGTAATCGATCATTTCGCGATCGCTTTCGTAGTTGATTACGGAATCTGTAATCAGTAAGCAGTATTCTGTAATTTAAGTTTTATCATCGCATTAAATACATAAAAATTCTCTAGATTATTATTAACTACTGTCGCACCAAATTTTTCAGTTAATCACGATCAGAAATAGTAATTATTATATAATTAATGATCATTGCGTTAATCATGACCAACGATTATGTTTGCTCCGATTACCAAAGTATTTATTAATCATGATTACTTCAGTTATTTATTAGTTAGGATTACTTGATTACTCAAGTTATTTATTAATCGTGATTACTTGATTATAGCAATTATGAATCGCGAACATGGTTTCAGGTTATTCGCAATCGTTAATCATTAATCAGATTTCTTTCGGCCAATCTTCGTACGAAATGCATCGTTCAAAGGTCTTTTGTTGAAATCTATCGATGTTCTCTATCTGCATTCACGTTAATTATGTCGATCCTATGGAATCCCCTTTTCCTTTAGCCTCCGTTTGATTCGAAGGGAGTATTGCAAAAGGTAAGACTTAGGGAATTGGATGAGGTACGATAAGAATTCTTTTCCAAGCAAGAAACTCCTGGATTGAAAGAGCTTGTCATGATCAAGCAACTATCTTTCCCTTCGGAGAAGATGGTACCGTTTCATCCGGACTTTTTTCTCTGAATACGGTACCTCTGCAAACAATGATTGGACTAATTTACCAGTCTGCTACCACCCGCCATTGATGGACATTGATTTCACGGACACGGATAGCAATCTTTCATTCGAGAGCCAACGCTGCCGCTCTTAGCTCAAACGTCTTATCTACTAATTTGCCACTTTTCAAGATATTTGCAAATACTTCATTAATACCGCAGATTCTATTTTATCGCAATCTATTGTAACATCTAGACTGCTGATTTAATGCGATTATGACAAAAGTGAATAGGTCGAATACAAAATTGTAAGGTCATTAGTTTCATTATTTTCGACCTACTATAATTATTGAAATAAAAATGAAAAGATGAAACAAAGACTTAGGAAATTATCAAGAAATTAAATTAATGTTTCTGTTAACGTAATATAAATCTTTAGTCTATATTAGGAAGCTTTATTAAAGGCAAGAATATTTAAATTTCTTAATTGTTGTACATAAATATATATTATGATTAAAACTGGAAAATAAACGGAGTCACTGTGTACTTCCTATTTTTATTAAGAAGCATAAAATAGCTGCTATTATTCCTGCCAAAAGCTAGCATTAATAAAACCACTTTGTGGTTACTTTCGGAGTAGATTTTCGGCGCGCAACGTGTTAATTTCTCTCCCCATCTTTTTCCTTCAACATCCCCTCATAAAGACATTTAAGCTGTGTAAACAGGGAAACGCCGTTGTCGGTACACGAAAAACTAACTGGTACAGTTCCAACGCACGTAACCTAGAATGTAGAGAGCTCCGTCGCGTTTCGTCGCGAACGTGTTCGAACTTCAAACAGAAGCTCGGTCGCAGTGCGATCGTTCGCCGATCTCTCCCTGTGGCAGACGCATCCGGGTATTAAAATAACCGAGCTAGAAGCACTGAACCTAAGCACTGAAAACTATAACATACAAAGACGATGATTAAATAAATACTGTTCCCTAAATATTCTATACATAGCCTTGATATAACCTTGGGATAAGTCTGGACTAAAGATGACATATCATTGACATAACCCTGGATTAAACGTGATATATCCTTGACATAATCTTGACATAACCCTAGACTAAACATGGCATAAAATATGACATAACCTTGACATAAGTCTGGATTAAAGATGACATACCATTGACATAACCCTGGACTAAACGTGATATATCATTGACGAAAACCTGGACTAAACATGACATACACTTGACATAACCTTCACATAAACCTAGACTAAACATGGCATGAAAAAATGTGTAAAAACATGTAAGAACTGTGTAAGAACAATTCACTTTCATGTTGCTTCTCCCAGTAGACGTACTTGTACTTCTGTTGCAATCAATCAGTGCCCAATGCCTCCCTCTTTACCTTTTTGATCGCCACAGTTACCTCACCCTCAGTAATTGTCTACCTCATCATCCTCTTCCATCCTCAGTTATCGTTCAAGGTCTTGTATACCAACCTTGGACTGAAATAAAGTCTCAATTATGCCCCTGCTTTCCTTGTCATCTAAAGCACTGGGCGGAGGCCTCCCTCAACAGCGTCGAGCAGCCACTTACGCGACTTAGCCCGTACATCCGCGTCAACGCCGCCGATCAAATTCCCTTCCTCTCCGCCTTGTTCGTCGCCCTAATTATTGTATACTTTAATTCTTTATCACTCTTCCTCGTTGGCGAGCCGTGGCGCCTCGATGGTATCGATCTCCCGTCTCTAAACCGCGAGCATTCTTCAGCGGCGCCGCGAATGCTCGGTTTTTGCGGGGAACATTAACCGAGACTCTGTCGGCCTAGACGGCAAGAAACAGTCCCGCTACGCTCTCGCCCCCTAACGCTAATTAACAAGTGTACGTTAAATGAGGGAGTCGCGTGTTTGCGCTCCGCTAAGACGGTGAATATAATGCTCGAAGCGTAAAGAGGTTCTTGCAAAGTGTCGCGAGACTCGCCGAGTTCTGAATGGCTTTTTCACACCCTGCCAGCCGGCTCTCCGCGTCTCTCTCTCCGCTTCACTCCGATCCGCTCCGCTTCTCTCCGGTGCGGCAGTCGCGCCGCCGCTCCATCGCCGCCGCTTCCCTCTGCACACCGTGTCGCGTGTGTCCCGCGAGTTAACCCGGAACCGGCGACCGGTTCTAATGCTATCCGTCCGAATGCCGGCGACTCATTATAAGGTGTTCTTTTTCTCGCCCACGCGCGGCCGCGCTCGCGCCGCGCCGCCACGCTGGATTTCAGAGCAATCCGACTGGAAAGCCGCTTCTTCCGGCCACCGCGATTACCAGCGTCGATTCTGCGGTTGCAAGGAAGAGCGCAGCTTGTCGCGTGTTTTCACTCTCGAGATATTGTCGCTCGAGAACGGTTCAGCCGCCGCCGGTAATTTAGCACAATGGCGTGTAATTTAATCGTTCGCACTCCGCGCTATTTTACCACGAAATTCGACGGGTTTTCTCACCTCGGGTCTCTGTTTTAGGCGACTTGCTAGGGTCACTGTTTAATCGACGATTTCTTTAATTTTTTAGATCGAAAGTATACGGAGGTCACAGAAATGTAAATTAACAGTGCTGTTAAGGCCTGGCCTGACCTTTGGAGGTCAGGAAGGAGGGAGGAAAATAAGGGTGCTGATTTTTCTTGGGAGTTTACTTTATTTTCTTCGCTGATTTTTATTTAGTATTGTCTATTTATAGCTGCTCAGACACTGCTAGGCATTTAGTACGATAACACTAAATTATATAGTGTTAATGTTAATATAGAATTAATATTATTATTATTAATACATAAATTAATGTATAAAATAATACGAGTATAGAATTAATTAATACTGAATTATAATACTCGAGACGGGTTATTTAAACGATGTTTTTGAAGTAGATCAATTTCGGCAGATATTTCTGGCCGAGCAGATTTCCACGACCACTTAATTAACAAACAAAAGATACAGCTCGATTCAGTTACGGCCAGTAATTTAGCACAATAGCGAACAATTTGGTAATATATCGCGCGTTGACAATAGGATTTAGCGAATAGACTGCTAAAACAATTTACTCAAGCAGATCCATGTCGATGTATCAACTGTACTAATCCGGACACTTATCTATCTATCCGGCTCAGACACTGCTAGTAATTTAGTAGAATGGCGAGTAGCTACTTACCGCAAAACGATATAGTACATTACCACTTTTATTACATTAAAATCCATTGCAGTCGATGCTATTTTAATTAGAAATTCAAAACGCGTTCTTTGATCTATAGTATTTTTATTTCATATGATTTATTGCGGTATGAAATTGATCCTATTGACAAGTACAATAATTTTGATAACTTTTTATATACAAACGAATCTGTTGCAATCAGTTTGAAAAACAGTATAACAATTTTTAGTGGCGCCTGTGTTACTTACGTTGAGTACTCAAGTTACTATATGATTTTGCTAAACAATTTCATTTCTTCAAAATACGACACAGCTTCTGCTGTACGTAGTAACATTATTTAACGATATCTCTGGCATTTTCACTCTCCCCTTGATATTACTACGCGACGTATATTCCATTAAAATGCGATTAATATAAGCTCGACGTTACAGTTGTTAAAAAACGGTTCATCGAGCAGCCGATAGTTGGTCATAGAAAGCGCTCTTGATTAGAGCATTCCCGGAGCGTCGAGAGCCCTTGTAAAAAAGACTGTCCGTATTAGGGCGGGCAGATAAGGCGTCGGTGGGCGCCGGTTTTCCGAACAATGCGCTCGCATCAGCATCCAAACAATTTAAAACTCGCGCTGGCCGGCGCGGCTCGCGTATCAGCCTGCGAGAATAGAGATTTCACGGGCGGTAAACTAAAAAACGAGGAAAGGCGGAGGGAACAAGTGACGCAGAAATACGAGCGGCGGGAATCGAGTGCTAAACAAAAAGGAGAGGGAAAAAAGCGTGGCGCACGCGAGAACCGAGGAATAACAGTGTACAGGTGTCATTGTGTTGTTTACACGGATGAAAATCGATGCCGGGGGCCCGGCGAAACGAAAATTTCAATGCGACCCGAACAATACGGGCGCCAAATAAAAACTTCGTTTCTGATATAATTTCTGCGCGCGACACTGGTTCCGGTGCAGAAACGACCGAGTGTTCGACGTGCTACGGACAAAAGGGGACAAACAGAGAGGGAAATGGGCGCGAGGTTAAGTGCGCGATCTTCGTTCACCCGTTCGCTCGCCCCTCTGTGCACGCGCACCGCGACAAGAATATACAATTATCTCGTAATCGCTGAACACGCTGCTTTCAAATGACCGCGATGAATCGTGTCAACTTGCCCGGACGCCTAAGAAAATAGAACTAATCGCCGCCGCCACCCGTTCGCATACGCTTCTAAGGAGGTAATTCACCACTGCGGCCGGCGATTTCACGTGCGAAGAAATTGATCTACCTGTGGACGGACCTGTTTAACGATAGTGATAATATTTATTTGGTCAATGGGAGTGACGCTCAATAAGCGTTATTACGCTTATTATTTGTTATTATATTTGTAGAGAATTATAACTCTGAAACGCGAATATTCTTTGCAAATATTGTGTAAGCGTATATGACCGGAAATATGGAAAATAAGTTAATAAGTTAATAAGTTAATAAGGTATAATAAGGTATATTAAGTTAATAAGGAAAATAAGTTTTATTGGAAAATAAGAAATAAGAAGTTGGAAAATATGTTCGGAAGAATTTATTAAAAAAGACGGTCGATTGTGTAATTCCAAAAATGGTGCGCCGAAGGTTGCCATTTTGCAAAGAAGTTTTAAGTACGGTTTAATACTGCCGAGAACTTGGAATATTTGACAGAATTAAAGCGTTTGAACCGGTTAGCCTTTTCTTACGAGCGCACTCGTCGCAAGAGAAAACGCAGCAACAGAAAACGTGGCAACAGAAAATTTGTTTGTACGCGGTTCGAGGTAATCGAGTTCGAAAAGCCACGAAATTGCTTTCCGGTTTCTTTCTTCGCGGATATATCCGCGTGGCCAGATTAATTATTGAATTAGCTTTTGAATGCGCCTCTAATTTTTTAAGGACGCGGATTTCGGAGCATCAAATTATTTCCCTCTTTTTAACGAGGCGCTTTGGGGCCGCGGTCTTCGCAGAGGAAATATTTTCCAATGCAACGTTTGCACATTCCGGAGGAGCTCAAAAAACTCCGGACAAAACTGCTGGCACACATAATTAAAAATTTCTACTTGCGCGCTGCGCTATGCGAGCGAAATGGGTCAGCTATTTCCCGCGCGCGCATATCATATTATAGCGACTTTGTGCGAGTTGCTTAACTATTTGCACGCGGTCACCGCGCGTCGCCCGTTGCGTAATTGTTTTAATTTTTCATCCGGTCGCACTCGCTCGAAGGAGAATCGTCCGGCGACCGTGATTTTCACCGCCGATTTTCATTCGTGTTGCAGTGTACACGTGGAACTCTTCGCGAATGTCTCTATATTACGCGTGTATTTAGTATTGAGTGCGTATCTTGCGTTACGCTTCTTCTTTGCGACAATATACCGGCTGTGAGGACGTCTGCGTAATCAAAAATTGTTTAGAAATATTTAGAAATATAAATCACTAATAATAATAATAATAATAATATTAAATCTAAAACTAGAATTGAAATGAGTAAATTCTAGTTGAACAGTCTGAAAATAAAACATTGATTTTGGAGATTAAAATTAGAAAATACTCGTCAATTTTATGGAAAAATTAGAATGCTATTGAAGAAAGTCCGAACGAAGCTCTCCAATTTTTAATACGCGTCCAAAATGGCTTCCTGCAATTTTCCATTGTTTTCATGTTATTTACGAAGATCGCTCTTGGAAATGTTTCCTCGAACTATCGTTTGGCATCCCTCAGAACGCAATAAATTTCGCGGATTGCGTTCGTTTCTTTGCGGATATCGGGTGACAGACGGACACCTAAAGCATTCGTCAAAGGGTTCGGCGGGACGCCGGAAAGAACTTGACACAAAGGGGTTCATTACCGTTTAAGCAACACCGGATATTTATTTAACGGTCGTGACGCGATTCGCGGTGT
Organism: Augochlorella aurata; assembly: GCA_028455555.1. Taxonomy (NCBI): domain Eukaryota; kingdom Metazoa; phylum Arthropoda; class Insecta; order Hymenoptera; family Halictidae; genus Augochlorella; species Augochlorella aurata. The sequence goes on along the minus strand of CM052153.1, from coordinate 3,974,608 downwards.
TCGATATCACAGGGAGAACGCTGGGAAGTGTACAAATGA
>CM052153.1:3943184-3974469 GCA_028455555.1 Augochlorella aurata | reverse complement strand
GAGTAACGACAAGCCTACACATTATACGGGGAACTGTCAAAAGTTTTATAGGAAGCAGAAAATGTTTCTCAGACTGTGTGCCGGGCTATTTGAAGCTCCACACCAAACAAACTTTTGCTTCTTAAACACGTTATCTTCGCAAAGAATTTTATATGAAACGTCATGCGGCACTGCCACCATAAAACTGCCGGCGGGTTTAACATACTTTCCCTTCGCGATACTCTGATAGAAATGTAGGCTTTTTATCGAAACACTATACATAGTACACTTACGTTATACAAATTGTTGAATTTCAACAAGAATAGGTTGAATAGAAGAATCAATCTAGCAAATGGTTTATTATTTTCTATTTCATATGATTTACTCCTTAAGGCGTTCGTTATTTTGTTCTTTATTATTGTTTTTACCAGGTTGAATGTTAATTATGGAAACATATAAAAAGAGAACATATTTCATACCTTCCTTTAATTAATAAAAGCTGCAAATTCTTTAAAAAGCTCTAACAGTGAAAAGTATTGAAGTTATTAATTAACATTACCAACAAATAGAATGACAAATAAAGAACGAAGGCAGAAGAATAATGTTCATAAATTCCAGGAGACAAGAATCGAACGAAACTGGCTATCTATGATAATTGGAAAAGTTTGCAAGCATCACGTTGACGTCATATTTTCATCTTTTCTACCTCGTTCTAAAACTCGATTCGATGCGATTGCTCTCTTGAAACCTTAAAATACGAGTTTAACCACCGATCACTACACTCGTGCACTCATGGCACGCTGAAATTTTTAAAATACTATAAAACATTCTTACTAACAAGTCATTTTCATTTTCCTTTTACATCGAGTAATCTTCAGTAAACGAACTAGTCGTTCCTAAAATTCTGATTCCCGCGAACTACCGCGCGGAAATAAGGAGTAGCATAAAGAAGCTTAGTCTACGGCAAGCATCGAATAAATAAGAATCACCCTCCGTCTGGCGCGAGTAAAACCGATAGGAATCGCCGTCTCGTCGAGCTGCGCTCGATTTCACCGGTAACCAATAATTTTCGCGGACGGTCTGGAAAATCAGGAGTCCCGGTGAAAATGAAACTACGTTGCCATGAATTACTTCGCTCGGCGAGATAGGAGGAGGCTGCGAGCAGGAGCGGGACGACGAGTCGGCAATTCAGGGAGCCGCAATAAAAGCGCATGAAAATAGAATGTTCCAGACGTTACCAGGACTGAAGACTTCCTCGCGAAGTTCGCGTAATAAACGGGCGACGATGCTCGTGAAAAGTTCGGTGTTCGGCGAGTCCAGGTATATTCGCGCGAGTCCAGATATTCGCCCGAGTGCAGATATATTCGCCCGAGTGCAGATATATTCGCGCGAGTGCAGGTATATTCGCCCGAGTGCAGGTGTGTTCGCGCGGACGCGCCGAAAAGAGTGCGTCCGAGTCGGCCGGAGGCTGCAATCCGCTCGCGAGAGACTGGAGCAGAATAAACGAGTAACGAGGGGCATTAGGATCAAGGTAATCCGATTATCTAGACTTTATCGATCGCGCAGCCGGATAATGCGATGATATGAGTATTCGGACGGGCCGCTGCGATCCGGACAACATCTGCATCCGCCTCGCGCCGACCGGCTTCCGGTGTAATATTCTTAACGAGGAGGAACGGCGAACGTCGGCGATGCAGGTGTCTTCGCCGGGAAACGCTCGCTCGCTCGCCGCATTATCGTCGCAGCCCGCCGGCGAATAAAAGAGAAGCGATCCCTTTTCCCCGGAGCGAAACACCGCCGGGGACACGTCTCAAACGACTCGCACGAAAGTCCTCCGCGGAAAAACGCTCGAAACGGATGGACATACATGCGCGCCAACCTACGAGCTTCCACTGATGGTCTCCCACATTACGACCGCGGGCGTCGTTACACCGCCGCGGAGGATGCTACAAACTTTCGCCAGTCGTTCCGGGCTGGATCGTTACACTCCCTTAAATATTAGAACGCTTTCGACCGGATTTTTTCGTGCGGATCGGCGCGATTCGTCTCCGGATACTGGCCGCCATTTTTGATGGCCAGATCGATCGATTGCGGAACGGGTCCGGTATCGCGTCGTTAGTAGTACAGATGGTTCGATTATTTGTTTGATATATTTTTTACTTGCTTTTGTTTCAGCAGAGATTTTCTGTCTTTTATTTCGTTCATTTTTAGCCGGGATCTTCTTTCGTTTATTTTGTTCGTGTCCAATGGAGAATTTCTTTCTCTTTTTACTTATTTTTAATAAAGAATTTCTTTTACTTTGTTTTCAATAGAGATTTTGTTCCGTTTCGTTTATTTTTAGTAGAGATATTCTTCCTTTTATTTTGTTTATTTTTAATAAAGAATTTTCTTCTTTTACTTTACTTATTTTTAGCAGAAACGGTTTTCTTTTATTTCGTTTATTTTTAGTAGAGCCTTTCTTGTCTTCTGTTGATTTTTAATAATTGAATTTGCTCTTTTATTTCGCTTATTTTCGATAAAGATTTGCCTTTTTTCCTTGCTTATTTTCGAATAAAATAATTATTCGATAAATAGAAAGTTAATTCCACCCAAAAACGAACCAAAAGCGTACGAATGAAACAAAATAGAATAATTTCTATTTCTTACGAAACTACATAAGAATGAATTGTTTCATTCATTAATTTTGGTAAGTTTATTATTAAATTATTCGGCGATTAACTACGAAATGCATCGATTTTGCATCCAGAATGAAGCGTGCATTTCATACCCGAGAAATCCAACGCGAGATTCTTCCTGCGAATATCTAATCTCGGCTGATTAGATTCGCCATAAATGCGCGAAAACCGCGGTCTGCTTGCGATTCGCGAATTAAATAGATTCCCGGTAACAACGGCGGCCGCAAAGGGAAAATTCGAGACGGCGGTAGTAGACGCGCTAAATCGATTTCCCTCGGAAACAACGAGCGGTCCAATTACCATTTGGAGACGTGCGCGTTGTCAGTTTCGTTGGAATAGATCCGCTGAACGTGACAAATGCGTGTGCTAACAAGCCGACCGCCGCGCATTGAGATGTGAGAATACGTTTCCTTGCTAAACGGTGTGTTCTTCTGGATATTTGCTGGCCGTGCAGAGCGATGCTACAGCCGAACCGGGGGCTAGAGATGCAAATTCCGGAAATAGCCGCGCAATATGCTCGGATGAACGTTGTACGTCTAGTCAGCGCCATTCTTGCACGCTGGTATTTATCTTAACGGTTCGGCACGTCAACTACGAGATATTCATGTATTTCGGTTGTTGGAAATAACCGCCGGAAGAATTCGTATCGGTCCCCGGGCAATGGAGTCTTGTAATTCGATCCGCAACTCGACAAACTTCCAATTCAATTGCTAGACGAAGGCGGACAAATTGTGATGCGGAACAATTGTCCCCGTGGTCTGTCAATAATTGTTGTGCCCGGAAATGTGGTCCCTCCGTGGAAATACGTAATTTAAGGGCCAGACTTTCACGGACGGAGGTCGTGAACGTTTCCGGGATTATGCTATCGCGATTATTCGAAACGGCTGTTTTCCCGCGGATTCGCTTCTTTCGTGCTAAGCTTTTGTTACTTTTATGCACATTGAAAATTTAACCCATTTAATTTAATTCAGCTTTATATAATTGTATATTATTCTATGTTAGCTTATTATTTTAAAATAGATATTAATATATTCTTTTGGTAAAAAGATGTTGTTAATAAGTTGTTATTAAAGCTGAAGCGTTCGAAACAATCGTAACTTTTTAATTTTCAATATATTATCATAGTAATTGGTCTGTATGTCTCTCGAAAATTATTTCGTTTATTAAATCTTTTGCCAGTATATGAAAACCATATTAACTTCTATTGTCATCGCATGAGTTACAAGTATTTTTCACAATTAATTTGAATTTTGGAAATTTCAAATTTTTGAATTTTAGTATTTTTGAGTTTTTGAATTTTTGAATTTTTGAATTTTGGAACTTTTAAACAATTATTTAAGTCAGAAGAATTTTCGAGTGTTCGATTACTGTGCAAAAGGGGAGCCCCGCTCGCCGGAAGCGACTTTATTATTTCGTTCTTGGCCTCCGCACCTCCCTCACTACATTTTCCAAGAGAGTTCCTTTTCCCCGAGACAGGCGGAAGCGGTAGCCAACCATCGCGTTCTTAATTTCGATGAGAATACGCAAGATTGAAGCAATGAAAGACCGAACCCGGCTGGCCGCGTTTCAATTTCTTTGTTATTACCAGCGCCGTGATTTTATTGCTCGCGACTACTGCTCGCAGGAACGCTTCATTCGACGTACTAGTTGTCGCGCGAATTTATGGCAGGAATTAGCCATATAATTTCGGCGGAGCAGCGAGCAAGCAACGCGAACGAATGCAAATGCTGGGAAGAACGCCGCGATCAGGTTCAGGGAACGAGACGAACGTGATATCATGCATGTTGCGAGCGATTAAGTTCTGAGCCTTTGCGCGGGAACTCATAATAGGGGTGCGAGCCACGTGCACGCGAAAAATCTTCGAACAGACTCAGGCCGGAAGAAACCGCTTCAGCCCTCGCCGGCTGGTCGTCGAACCCGTGTCCCTACACATTTCTCAGCAATAAATGCCAATGTTTCCGAATAAAATGGACAATAAACGGTCGCGCGTTTTTACAGGGAAATTAAGATTTCATCGGCGCGGAATAACGGCGGAAGAATTTTCTATCGGTCCCGGGAAGTACGCGCGCTTCCCGGCGGTTTTACGGTTTCCCATTAAATCTAAATTAACGATTCTGCGGTAAACACGATGCCACATCCATTCTTGTTTCAAAACTGTTTTCGCCGGAATAAGCGGGAAGGCCGTTGAAATACAAACGGCTTTTATGCTCGCGCTTCATTATTACTCAAATTGTCATTTTTCGAATATCAAAATCGCAAGAAAGTCGACTTCTTCAACTAAAAGATTACTCGCAGTAAAGTGGAAATAGGGATTTATTAATTTCCAGGTTTTCTTATAGTAAATCCGTGCCATAATTGCATACGAATCTGGCATAATCGTTTTTAATCATTCTTTCGAGATCCATTATCCGATTAAAATTCGACCGAAAGCAATCATGTCGTTTTGTCATTTCTTCTTCCAATGTTAAAATTAAACTATTATGTTTATAATATTTTATCACGCACGAGCATTTTCGCGAAGTAATTAAAACTCTGCGAAGGATGCGTTTTTTTTTAATTAGTCGAAACGCGGCGCGCTTTGCAACAGCCCTTTCGAAAAAATTCCGCGTATTTTCGAAATTGCTTTTAATTAATTCTACGAAGAAGAAGCGGGCGACGCAACGAGTATCGGGTTCCTGTAATATCCGGATTAATAGAAGTCGCCGAAATTTTGGGTAATTTTCGGGCTCCGGCCGAAACAGGAAGATTGACAAGAGTCGCCGGTTACCGAATTCAATACGTTCGGTTTTATTTGGCCGCGACGCCGGATAGATGGGTTATGTACGCGTCTACGAGGAACGAGATAGAAATTAGTTGTTCCGAGAGAATCGAGACAGGAGTTATCGGAGTTCGAACGTGGGATAGATACAATTGCATTTCCTCCTCCAGATTGAGTTTAACGGCGCAATGGAGGGGCGGTTGTGATGTCTTCAGAAATCAACTTGTCGGCGATCGGGTAATCATTGGATCAGCTGTTCGAAAGAATCCTTACTCGATCTTCCGTTCCCGATATAGCCCCCGATTAATTATTATCAATTCCCGCGGAACGGTTCGGAGCCGTCTGGAGCATTATTTATTACCAATTTGCCGCCTATTTTCAGTCGACGCTGCTGTAATATTTGCGGCAGTCATTCTAATCGACCTTGTCTCGATCCATCTTTAATTATCGGAATCGTTAACGAGGAACATGGGAAAATAACGAGTTCCGAATGATTCGGAAATTTATTGACCTGTCGCGGCGTAAAGGTTCGACACAGCTTTAATAAGTTCAAAGGTCATTTTAAATAAGCAGATGCTCGAGCGACCCTTTTCTTCTTGGCAAATTTTATGAATTTCAAGGGAGATTATTTTAGAAAATATATTTTAAGCTCTCGATTCTTGTCGGCGAATTTTCTATATTATTGAGTAACTTTTTTTATTTAAAATTCAAATAAGATTCGAATAATTAAAATTAAATTAAATCGAATGAAAATTGCTTGATCGTAATTTCAATTTTATTTAATTTCAATCTTTAAGTCATTTTTAAGACTTAATGACTTCGATGAAAAGGCGACGAGATAATTGAAAAAAATATAAGAAGAGCCCTCTCGTTTTTTAAACAATTTTTCAAAAATATCGAGGAGACGATTTAATAAAACAGGAAATATTCGAAGGTCTCGTTTGAAAATTGCTTGATCGTAATTTCAATTTTATGTAATTTCAATCTTTAAGTCATTTTTAAGACTTAATGACTTCGATGAAAAGTCGACGAGATAACTAAAAAAAATATACGAAGAACCCTCTTGTTTTTTAAACAAGTTTTCAAAAATATCGAGGAGACGATTTAATAAAACAGGAAATATTCGAAGGTCTCGTTTGAAAATTGCTTGATCGTAATTTCAATTTTATTTAATTTCAATCTTTAAGTCATTTTTAAGACTTGACGACTTCGATGAAAAGTCGACGAGATAACTGAAAAAAATATACGAAGAACCCTCTCGTTTTTTAAACAAGTTTTCAAAAATATCGAGGAGACGATTTAATAAAACAGGAAATATTCGAAGGTCTCGTTTGAAAAATGCTTGATCGTAATTGCAATTCTATTTAATTTCATTCTTTAAGTCATTTTTAAGACTTGACGACTTCGATGAGAAGTCGATGAGATAACTGAAAAAAAATATAAGAAGAACCCTCTCGTTTTTTAAACAATTTTTCAAAAATATCGAGGAGACGATTTAATAAAACAAGGAATATTCGAAGGTCTCGTTTGCCCCCACCGAATTGGACTAGAAGATTAGGCTTCCACTCGCCGAATTTCATAGAACATCGACGAGACAATCGAGGAAGAAGACGATCGGGGAATCGATCTGTCTGCGATACCGCGAGCACCGAGGCCGGTGGTTTTTTCAAATGTTTAGAGCTTGTTCTGCAACAAATTGATTACTTTGCAACCGCTAAGTTACCCAGACCGTGAACGCAAACACACAAGCACGGTTGTTACAGCAATCGATCGCTCGCAATTACGGGGCACTGCTACCCAGAACAATTTTAAAATTCATGTTTGCCGGGCTTTTTTTTCGTTTATTCCGAGGGTGCCGTGTACATACACACGCGTTCGATCCACTTTGTTGCGCGTCCTGTATGTTTCGAGTGGTCCCGGCAAAACCAGGGCCGTGTGTTGCCCTAGGTGGTTCGCGTCCCTCGGGTGTTGAAGATAAGCGACGTGCTCCCGAATTGTTATCCAGGTACTCTACTGTAAATAGGTTATCGAATATAGAAGTTACTTTGTCAAATCATGTTTCCTATGGCGCGGCGAACAGCTTGATACCGGTGTCACAGCTCGAACAAATTTTTACGTCTATCCTGCATAACATTCCGGGGGCGTTTCCTAATCGATACCATCTACACCCGCGATGTCTCTTCTCTGCAGTCTTCCTTTTTTTGCGATCGTTACCCACTCGAATTATTCTGTCTATTTTATTCGAATTATTAACGACGGAAATGTCTACTCGCGGCGAACTCGTCTGAAACGTTTATTTATATTATAAAATATTACTCGATATTAACCTAAAGTTAACTATTATCGCCTTCTCTAAAATGTATTGTAAAATATCACCTACTCAATATAATGCAATTTTCTCATAATTGTTATTTATATATTTTTATTTGTTCCATGCATTTCGTCTTGGTCTTTAAATATTAACAAATTAAATATTAACAAACTTTTAGGCGCGACGGGTACTCAATATTTTTTGTTATTTGAGGAAGATATTAAAAAATTAGTATTGAAATTTTCTACTGCTATTTCTATTATTATTGAAATAAATTCTCCAAAATTATTGCGAATCTGTGATAGAACATAGGAACCACCTGCGTGTTAACATCGTTGGATCTTACCTGTAATGCCCCGAGTTAAATCCTCGAAAATTCTACGCATTAATCGTCGACAGATAGATTACTTGATTTCTATTGTCAGCAGGTTGCCGCAACACGTCTGTCGATATTTCTTCACTTTCCTTGGTGTCGAATCGATGAAACCATGCTACTGTCACCGCTTTCCCCATCAATAACGTCCCAAGTATCGACACAATTTCGCATACGGTTCATGTAACAGATCGAAATTTATATTTCACCTCGTTTCACGCGAAAATAAGAAATCGGTTTCCAAAAAGCCCGGCGCAGATGTCGCGCGGTGCTGTTACGTATATTTTAGTATGCGCTGCGACGTGTTTATTACAGTTTCTGGCAACGTGGAAGTGGAATTTCATTCTAGTTAAACAAATACCCCTGTTGAAGCAGTTTAAAAAATAATATCGCATTGGCAAAACGACACCCTGTATAATAACATAAATATATAACAAATATATCAAGTATAATAGATATATAATATGTAATAAATGTATAATACGTACAATAAATATGTAATACATAATAAATATAAGAAATATAATAATGTATAATACACAATAAATATAAGAAATATAATAATATATAATACATAATAAATATAAGAAATATGATAATATATAATACATAATGAATATAATAAATATAATAATATATAATACATAATAAATATAAGAAATATAATAATATATAATACATAATAAATCTTTCTTCCAACAAATGATTGGGATCGAAAATCCCCTAATCCTTGCAATCGCAAAGAAAATGGTACGGCAAGGGGTTAACTAAGGCCGCCGGTGTTAATCTGCCCCGATCTCGCAAGACATTGTCTCCGGCGAAACAAATGCTCGCCTTTGTTAGGATTTTTGTGAAAGAAGCGACGAACACGGCAATTTGAATAACAGAATCAAGGACCCCCGCAGAGATTTATACCGGCGGAATCCTCGCGACGTACGAATTTGTTGTTGGTGGCTGAGCGTTCGGCAGCGTGTAATTTTATTCCGCTCGTGTTGGTAATTTCCCGCTAAGAGTGAAATTTCCGAGAAGCCATTATATTCATCCAGAGAGACACGCTTATTACACGCGTACCGTCGGCCGGGACGTTTAAAGGGCCGCCGCAATTACCATGGCAGCCGTAAGTGAATAATTTAGCTGCCATTTTTCTGGGCTGCACACCGGCACGGAAGATCCGGTTAACGGGTTACGCACCTTTCGCGAAACCGAACTAATTGATTTTCTCGAATATTGGAGATTTCACTGGCGCGTTCTCAAATCATCCCCCGAGGTTACGAGGTTATTATTTGTTCAATTAATATTGCATACGTAATAGACTTTTTTGAAATGTTCAACGCGTTTTTGAAAATACCTGAGAGACCAATTTGGACAAAAAAGTACATTTCGTGCAGGACCTTTTAACTATTTTAACTTAACATTGAATTTGCTATTCTATTAGTTTCAATCAATATCTAATCTTGTTATATTATTATATATTATAGCTTGTTATACTAAGTTATGGTATAGAATTAAGCTGCGATGAAATGACTGTTTCATTTTTTAATTTTATCAATAATATTTCTTTATTCACTTAACTTGGCCAGCTAGGATATATAAATTAAGTGGCATATTCAGGCGAAGTTTGGTGATATTAACGACAAGTAAACAACGCGGATTTTTAGAATTCTTTCAAATATATAATATTAAAAGAAATTTAATTTTTTAAAAAGATATTAACGCCTCTCCCGCGCATAGTGTATTAATAAAACATAATTAAGCGGACCCAGAAACGTATCGAACCAGCGTTCCATCGATTCGAAGATAAGCAGCCCCCGAAACGACTGCACCCTTCCAGATCTCGCCAGCCCTTTTTCCCCCCAGAGAACTCGATCGCCGTTTGTTCTGTGTATAGATCGGCGGGCATGATTATTAATTACAGTACAACTGACTGGTCGAATTTAGAGCGAACCGCGCGTATAATGCGTGCGTTCGTACATTTGCATATTCAAACGTTGTGTACGACGTGGCGATTATGCGACGAATCGCGCTCACGTGCCAATGACGATGTACACTCGCCATTGTACGAACCTCTCCTCGTGCAACCGGCGCAATATGCTGATCAACCTTATTAATGGATTGGAGGGACGCACGGCATGTCCGCCCACGACCGGACGCGGCCGGATTTCCCTTCGATAAAACTTTCATTTATGTATTTGTTTCCGGGGATTAACGCGATGAACGGGTTAAGCACCGGCCGAAGTCGGGATGTCCTCTTCGGATTTAAAGCGCGATCGCGGATGCTTCTACAGGGTGTCGCGGAATTCTAGAAGCCTAGACGACGAGTGCATGGTGGAAAGGACCCCTATTTTCTTGGATATCATTGGCCAGAATTGATTGTCCGAAGTTTTGCTTCGTTAACAATAAATCTACTATCACATGAACGGATTTTTATACTTTTTATTTCGTAATTGTTGATGCTATAATTGTCACGATGCTGTTTCTATTTGAAATCGCTGTTATAAATATTCTGAGAAAATTAAATCAATATATAATATTGATTTAATTTGATTTAATTTAATTTGATTTATTTAATTAATATTTAATCCATTTAATCAATATATTAAATCAATAATCTAATTTTCATAATTACTTGTTAGTAGCTAAATCGTATGATAAAACGCAGAGAAATGAATTTTATATTCACATTAGGCTCATCCAAAATTTTAAGTAATGCCTAAATCCTACCAGTTTAAGTCTTCAATTTTTAACAGAGCATCTTATTTATTAATATACAAAAACAATAGACAAAATAATAGATAAAACACTGCAGCATTACTTCCACTGTATTATCGTAATAACAAGAGATCCAATTTTATTTAATTTCAATTTAATATAACAGACGATAAAAATGTTTATTTCGCATAAAGATCCTGCTCGCTAACAACGATTTCTCGCAGGAAACATTCCGACGCTTCGAGTGAAAATTTCGTTTTATTCGTCGTCTCAAAGAAACGCATGAAACGATAACGCGTTCACAAAGGGCAGAGAAAAAGTCGCGCAGACATCGGCGAGCTCGCGTACTCGGTTCTAATTCGAGTAATTCATATTATTCTTGTTCCCATCGCCGTTTTCGCTTGCGCGGAGCGTGCACGGCGTACGGCATGCTGCGGAAATTAAAAGTGCCTTTTAAAACGCAAGAATATGCATCATCGAAAAAGAAACCGTACAGCACGCGTATGATGAAACTTCCGCATTTTGCACCTGAATACGGTACCTCCGAGCGTTCGCATCGTTTCATGGCATCTCGGAAGACTTCAAAGAACCGGCAACAGTAACTTCCAGATGTTTGTCGTCACCGGCGATGCTCCAGGACACGCAGCGTCGTCGAGATTAAAGGGATTAATAGAAATCGTCGGCGACGTTACCTTAGCTAATTTTAAGAAGCCTTTTTTCTACAGCGCGGTGCAGTGAACGTGATTCATAGTGATCAGCAGACTTCGAATTTGTGTGCAGTATGTTCAAAAATTTCAGGCTGTCGGTATTATTTTTTTAAAAAAATAATAGCGTTGTCGCTGGACCGTGGATTTCTTTGTAAAATAAATATATGAGCAGTGATTATTATTTATTTCTTCTTTTTTTAACGATTTCGTTGAGTCGACCACGATGCAATCGTGTCGTTAAATACTTGATCTACTCGCTTTTGTCATAAATGCGCCTATTTTTTCGCCTGTATCAAAGTAAACGGTAATTAGATGACCGAATTACAGTTTTAGATTTCCTAATCGTTTCACGAGAATCCAAAGAAGAGTTCCTCGCCCGACGGAACTGCATTCCCATATGAAACGAGACCAACCTGGAATTAGTTTGATGGACACTAATATAGAACTAGTTCGATGATTACGTACCAAATATGACACGAGAACGCCGCGAACTCCGTTTGTTTAGCGTCGAGATAATGAAAGCGCAGTTTAAACTCGCCGAACGGCGTGTAGTTGAGACAATTAGCGGAAAAGTGGACCGATGTTTTCACGAAATAGCTTTGTTTTCGTGAAACATGAAATTCATTTGTCGCGTAGCCGCGGGTTCGAATATCATTTACAATTAGACCGGCTCGCGTGTCTGTCCGGCACCGGTTATTTTCGCTGCCGGTTACCTTTATAAATACTAACGGGGTCGGCTCCCGGTAATCCGACCCCTCGCCTTAACGAATATGAATTTCAATTAATATCTCCTTTCGTCGAAACACCGCCGCCAGAGAGCTCCACAGTCTTCCGACGAGGCCTCATTAACTTATTCCGTGACACCTGTTCTACAGGCCCGATGATTCGTAATTGTGAGTTAAATCACCGATAAATTCTGTTCCGTCAGCCGTCGCGCCGCATCGCCGGTATACTCCCCCGACAAGTTATTAATAATTCGTCGGAATGAAATTTAAGGGGATATTGAGCGCACGTGTCAACGTCAGGATTCCTATTAAAGTAAAATAAATTGATACGGTCGCGAATTCGTGCGGAGTGCCATAACAGAAGCCCGTATTACTACTTTGAAGCGCGACGGCCAACGGGGAGCTCTCGTTTGAAAGATTAATTATTGCTCCATCCCCGTGTGTGTTGTTTTTCGTGATCTCGTCGACTCGTGGCTCTGTTTATACTAAACCGTATCATGTCAGCTCCAGGAATCGTTTTGATAAGTAGAATGAACCAATCGGAGCGATTACAGCTCGCGAAAGGAACGATTGTGTTGATTATTAACTTAGAGTAGATGCGAATCGATTGTTTATCGGACGCTTGAAGGGCGCCTTGGACTCGCATCGTCCGCGTCAAAAACGCGCGTAAACATTTTATTTCAGATTCCGCGATTTATTCAGCCAAAGAGAAATCATTGGGCACGCGGTTACGCTTCGAATTGAAACCGCACGCTGCGTATTAATATGCATAAACGTGACATAAAAATATAATAAATATTTCCGCTTCGCCTTAATGCCGATATTTATCGGCAGAAACCCGGGAAACCCGCGATATTTATGAATCGAAACGCTCTAAATTTATATAGCCACTGAACTGTAATTCACTGTCTTTTTCCCGGTTGTTTGCTCGACACGACGCCGAACATGTTTCGTTTCGATTTTCATTATTTTCGGAACGCGACCGCAAACGCTACCACATTCCCAGTTTCCACAAGCTCGACATCGACGTTTATAATTAACTGTTGTAATTATATGAAAATCTTACTCTTTCGATTCCGTATAATTTTATCAGTCGATGAAATTGCACTAATCAATTTTTCTGTGAATTCTTTGCGAAATTATTTTAACTCGATCACCGAGACGTTTCTGTTTTATATTGTTCTTACATTTTATGCGTATCGTTTTCAACAATTCGTGAGGTACGATTTTCATGGTGAAATTGTTTACAGAAGTGATATTGGATTTTATATATTTTTATATATTTTTTATAATCTACACAGATTTTTCTTCAGCATAATTAATCTAGAACTGTCAAATTGGCTTAATTTATTTCGAATAACGTCTTAGAGACGTCCATTTTAGGTCTGAACGCTCTTACGCTCTAAAATGGACGTCTCTAAGTCGTATTATTTCAGATGTTAAAAGGACGCTCAATTTGGGACGTTGCGTCGTTAAGACGTCTTATAGAAGTTACAAAACAGGCGGCTTAAAGACTCCCCGAATGTCCTAGAAACGTCCTAGAAACGTCTTAGAAACGTCCTGTGTTACAAATCATGACGTCTTACAGACAACTTAAAGACGTTCCAATTGTCCTCGGAACGACCTAGAAACGTCTTAGAAACATACTATAAACGTCCTAAAAACGTCCTAGAAATGTCCTAGAAACGTCCTATGTACAAATCAAGACGTCATTTAAACTTAAATGACTTAAAGACGTCCTTGTGCTATCTGGGTTTGGACGTAACCCGGCAGAATCCATCATCACGAATTTCAAAACGCTGTAAAAGATAGCAGTACGTTCAGATGTCGAAATCTAGGATTTTTCGATGGAATTTCCTGATCCTGTTGGACTTTTCTGACGGAATCTTGGACGGGACGCGAGTCGGTAAATTTAGCCTAGAAATCTGCCGGGCAAATTGGAGGAGCCGGCCGTGCGAAGGGATAGAGAAATCGACTAAACTGTCTCTTTGGTAGATGAAGATTCCGGCTGGATACATATTCATACGTCATTCATGGGCTGACGTTTGCCCAACGAATCACCGTCATCGACGGTGCCTCCGCGCACCGGTTCCGGCTATTCGTCAGGCTTAGAGCAACGAATTAGCGGCCGTAAAGACACGTGGAAATGATAAAAAAACACACACACATGCACACGCAACCACTACAGCGGACTTACAATTAGCGCAACAAGTGCATAAAAGTCTCTTTAGTAGTTCATTTAGCCGCATGTCCGAAGAAATTTATCGTGGCCGATATGCGGTGCAACGGGCCACTTGTACCCCAAAAAACAATGACTTATGGGATAATTACGGTTCACCGAGAAATATTTTGTTTTCCTTGCCGGCATTGTTTCTGCCTCGAAAAAGGCGGTTCTCGGTTATTCATTGTTCTGCAATGAATAGGAGCTAGGGGGCCGCGAAACGGGTAATTTTTTGAAAAATCAGAAGTCGACACTGCTGACGATTTTATTGTTGTATTTCGTAGCATACTTGATGAGTTGATTTTAGAATATTTTAGTTATATGTTAAGTAATTAAAATTCTTTAATTTATTATAACTAGGATATTATTTAATGTAATATAAGTTATGTTATAATAATTGTAATGTAATAGAAATTATGTTATAATAATTGTAATGTAATATAAATTATGTTATAATACTTGTATTATGGTATAAATTATATTACAAGATTTATTATAATTAAATTGTCTATTTAAGTTGTACTAAAAATCTATCAGCATCTAAATTTCAATTAAAAAGAAATTATAATTCAAATTATATATTTAAGTAATTAAATATTTTACTCGAGATTTATTAATATTAAAATTTTGTACCAAAAATTTAGCCGTTGCAAAAATATTGATCTAGGTGCAAGAAGATTAGGCGCAAAAGTGCCAAGATTGCTATAACCAAGTGAAATTGCCCCCGGTTTCTGGCGAAAAGCGGCAACGTAAACGAATTAAAAATTAGAAGCGCACGCGGCGGCAATAAATTGGCCCGGTCGCCCGAAAACCCTGTCAGAAATTGTTTATCATCCCGGCGCAGAATTTCTTGGCGGGGGCATTGAACTGTCGTCGCGTATTCGCGTTCTCGAGTTACGTCCAAACGGCACGATATGTTGTTCAACATGTCGGGCGAAACTTTGAACAAAATCACACGCAAGACAGAAATTTCTGTGTCTACGTGCCTCCGAGACCGATGCCGGGGCTAAATCCGCTGGCATGCATCGTAGCTTCGAGGAAAATTAAACGTCAGCGTGGGAGCAGACGTGCCGAAACTCGGCGAGCCATCGAGATAGGTTTTACAACGAACGTACGAACAGCCATTGATATGTCATTGGACGAGCGGAGGGGGATGCGAAACTTCCTGCCGATTGCTGCCGGCGATCCTTAAACGTGATTGACATTTATCACTCTCCGGAGCAGCGCCGGGAAACAATGGGGAAATAGGAACCGTTAAACGGCAACACCGGATCCGATCGGTTCGCGCAAAAGTTAATTGAAATTTCGCAAAAATGTCTCCCCACCACTTCACGGATTCTGATTTCACCCTCCGTGCCATCGGCCCTCTAACACCGCGAATAATTTATCATATTTTTATCAATTATTTCTATCAGCTACAGCTTTACTCTTCAGAGAATTCAATATCACAAATTTATTGGTTCGTTTTTAATTCATCTGTAAAAATTGACAAAAATTTGGTTAACAATTTTTCAAGACGTCTTCTCGAATTCTTTCTAAATATATTTCCCAGGACTCCAGGATAGAAAAGCTATAATTAACGAGTTTACCAGACGTCCCATCGACGCTGGACGAATTTCATTTTCGTTGCAGAATGAAATTACATAAAAAGAGACGACTCGTTTACCCCAGCGAAAATAATCCAATCGGAGCGAGCTTGGCAAACATTTTCTATTAGCATTTCATAGGAACGAAAATTTGTATGAAAGGTTTTTCGCGCGGCTTGGAAAATATTGAATCGGAAAATGGGTTTTCGCGTTCGATACATCAGCAGGGCTTGCAATATTATGTACAAAAGAATCGTTGTTCGTTGATCGCGGACAGAACGTTTTAACAGTTTTATGAACTTCCTAACAGTTTTACGAACGTCCTAACAGCTTTATGAATTTCCTAGCAGTTCCACGAATTTCCTAACAGATTTGCATTCATCACCGAACTTCCCGTATGTCCAAATTGTTTTACCGCGGTAATCGCGAAGCGTTTTTATTTCGTTCGAGCCGACGCGAGCTCGCGGACGCGCGCTTTTCGAACGCGGCTCGCGCGCTGTTTTTCAGCGACAGCTTCGCGGCCGTTATTATTTGATTTGCAATTTTTCGGCGGGATGAAAAGCAGTGTAACTTGGCTCCGCGGATTTCTGCCTGTTATTTACGAATTCGTATAAATCTCGTAATATCTTAATCCGTCGACGCGGGGGCCCCTTTATAAAGACGGACGCGTCCCTGTCCGCGAGAGCTCGGTGAAATGGGTTTGACAAGCGAAAACAGCGATGTTACGTTAAAATCCCTATTTTAATGCCACGGATATTGATTTTCCGACACGCGTTTCTTTATTCCCCGGAACAACTGCTATAAATCCTCGGACTCTTGGATCTCTCCGCACGTGTTCTACACGCATTTGTTGCGCGGCTTCTAACAGGTGCCGAGGAGGTTGTGAAACTTTAACGGCTTCTATTTATAACAGCTGTTATGGCACCTTCTTCCGAAAGTTTTATGTTCGAGTCGCAAGGAAAATGTAAATAAAGCGAATTAATTAATACTCCTGTTCTCTTTTTCATCGGGAGAACTATCCGTGTTGTAAACATTTTTCTAGCAAGTGTTTCGAAATAACTTTTTCTCTTGGTACTGTTATTCTATAAATTATAGGATACCTGTTCTATGAGAACACTTTTTTGGCGACTCTTCGCGACGATGGTTGCTGCAAATTTAACACGTTGACTGCCAGTCAAATTTATTTCGACTGAATTTTTGAATTTTTCATTATGCGATGCATATTATGTCGAAATATTATTTACAGCAAATAAAGTGACTTATAAAATCATGCTCGAAGTATTTTTCGTGCTGGAGGTCACCGGTGACCGGCGCTGTAGACAATTTTTGCGACTGTCCTTTATCCATATTTACTCTGATTATGTACTTTTATTATTTGCTGCGTCGCCGGTCACCTGTGGCCTCCACGGCGTTGTAGCTAAGTCGAGCGCCGGTCACCGGTGACCCCCATGGCAGTCAACGTGTTAACAGGAATAAGTTTGAGTGTTACACAATTGATGGAAAATAACTATCTACCGTTAAAATCGAATAATAAAAATTACTGTTATCGCCATAAAAGGACTCCAGCAATAATATTAAAATTCAGAATTTCTGTGAGACGAAAAGGAATGTAAAAATCATTAATTATTAATAGATACCTAAAATTATAGTTATTGACTTGGACAGTGCACAGTAACAATATATTTGTTAAGAATAAAAATAAAAAATAGAAATTCTTATATTTGTTAAGAAAATGGTGACTGTATATTATAAAGGTCAACGACTGTACACTCACCTAACAGAATGTTTTCAGTATAGAAACCCGTGGATTTCCGATGACCGGTTTCTAAGCCCTCTCGCTCAGCAGTAAGAAATTCATGGGCGCAGAACTTCGGCAGATATGCAGGCTACGCACGGTTAAACACAATGACGAACATTAAACGGCATGCGGAGTACAATGGCGTTGGAAATGTTGGCCTCGGTAACGGTACAATGAACGATCGTAAACACACATCGACGCGTTGTTTACTGGAACCGCCTCGAAACGCATTAACATTGAACACTAGCTACTGACATTCTATTATTTGCAAACGGATAATTATCCTAAGCGCATCATTCGAAAGCCGAGGCAACGGATTACACATTTGTCTAACTTGTTACACGACCGGCGGAATTCGAGCAACTGTCGGTAATCTGACGAAACAAAATTATTATTATTACACGTCGGTGCATTGTCAGAGAAATTAGTATAGATTAAATGGAACGTAATACTTACACTCGGAGCAATAGTAATCGTTGTTACAACGATTCGGAAAATAAATACGTAATATCTCTATCTTGGAATTCGCGATTTTTATCTTGCTGGAAAGTCTGCGAGTTAATTGTTATAAATCGTGCGAGTATTAGTCTTTTGATTAGTCCGAATAGCGTCAAATTGATTTTAGCAGCATGAGATTGGTTCGAATAGCATCAAATTGGTCTCGAGAGCGTCAGATGGGTCTCGTGAGCATGAAATTGGTCCAGACGCATAAAACTTTAAATTTCCTTCCTTCTCGCTGATTAAGTAACAATTTTCTCTTCTCGATAACAACCCCTATTAAATAAACAGATTCAGACTTTTATCAATAAACAGATTACGACCCCTATAATAAACAGATTAAACGCAGTTGTGACAAAAGCAAGTAGATGCTACTTACAAAAGTAAACAGATCGAAAGTGTGTCAAAGCAAGAATGTCAATTCGTTAGTATATATTTCAGTTCCTTGCAATTGACGTAAACAATTTTTAATTTGCATAAAAATGTCTCATAATTACCAGACTGCGGATTTTACAGAAAAAACGAGCGAGCGAAATATCAAATAAGAAAACAATATAAACAATTGAGCAGTACCGATTTATTCTTCTCAGTTTATTTAAATGCTTGGAAGCAAGAAATACATTTCTATTATTCTTCCCTCTCTAGAACATGAAATTCCGACTTAGCAAAACTATCCGTACTCTAATAATTACTATAGAGCTCCCATAAACTGCAACGATCAGCCGCGCGATGCGCATCTACCGAAGCGAGAGCGATCGTAAAAGAATTACCCGCTCGCAACAGGCGATCGCATCTAAAACGAAGCACCGAGCAGTCCATTTCGCGAATGTTTTAGCGCTGTCCGATATTAGGAGCGAGAAGCGCGCCAAAATTACACGCCAGCGCGGAAACTGATTTACGAGCGAGAACGATAGAATAGAAGAATCGGGGTGAATAAAGCCGCCCCGGTGTCCAGCATAACTCTATTTAGCTGCCGGCTCGGTAAGATACGAAATCGAAATGGAGATACGTCCTAATTTCCGGGCCGGCGCGAACGACATTTTTTTTCCCCGTGCTTTATGGCGGTCCACGTTGATAGACACTAAATTCCAGCCAGATTCGCAGCCGGCTACTGGCACGGTTGCTCTGTTTGCACGTCATGTATCAAACCGGGCTACGGACCACATGCTCGGGCAGCATCAGGCTCGCGGAAAGACAGTGTTTATAATTTACGAGTATTTCTTTTCATAAATCTTCCCCGGGAACGTGCCGTCCCGGTGGGCCGTGCCAGCTCTGTCACCGTGTCTTTCCAGATTTCTTTGCCCTGCTGGATTGCCTACGCAACTCTATTAATTTCTTCGTTCTCCAAAATCTCCCTAAATCCACGAAAATCCACTGGCTAAACTAAATCTTTGCTGGATCGATCGAATCATGGTTGTCGTATTTTTTATTAAACATTTTGCAGCAATTTTGTTTGTAACAGCACAAGGGTTTGATGTAATTCAGATTTCTTAATTCTGCTATATTTCTTTGAATTTATTTATTTATTTATATCTTTAAATATATATATTTATTTATTTATATATATTTATTATGCTTTAAACCAGGTGGTTCACTCAGCAAATACAGGGTTCTTACGTATAAGCATGTTCGATATTACTTACTCTTTCTATATTCTTATAGAACATTGTTTAAGAAAATTATTTGTTGTCCCCCTTTTGTATTTTTATCATTTACTCCTCTTTAACGTAAAAGTAAACATTAAAACATGCTATTCACATGAAAACTCGTAACCACAGTCGCGATCACGATCAAATATTATACTATAAAAGTGATATTTCTGATATATCGAAAACAAGTTTTGCAAAAGCCATAACGCACATAATATTTTGAAAAGTGCCACGTGTTCGGGGTGATCGCCGCGGCTTCTAGACTCCTAATAGCTTCATTGTCACTGTCACCTCCGCTCGTCGGTCTCAAGGACTGCTGTAACCCCTCGGTCATATTTTTGCTTTAATGCTTATTACGCCGTGTTTTACGTACGCAATCAAGAATTTATTAAATAGTAAAACGTTTATTATCGACTAACAGGTACTAGTTACTGTCAGGACTTTTTACGTTTATCGTTTAGTCCGCGAAGGAACGTTAAATCGATACCTTCGAGGAACCCCTCCACTTTGGACACTAATTAAAAAACTTGGAATACTAAATTTGCAAGCGGAGCGAGATTAAAATTTTCCTTGCAGGGAGACACTTGTTTTCATCTGTTTTCAGTCTTGGAAATATGGCAATGTTAATGCGTTGAATGCCACGAGGTCACCGGTGACCGCCACTCAATTTGACAGTGACGCCATAGTGACCGAGGCGCTCAGATTGATAGAAATATATATAATTGAAACAAATGACAATACTTGTAATTTTTTATTATTATCATCGTTGATGTCACCGGTGACCGCCACTTATCTTGGCAGTGACGTCATGGGGGCCACCGGTGACCGGCGCGCCCAGATTGATAGAAATATATGTAATTTAAACAAACTACAATACTCATAATTTTTTATTATTATCATCGTTGATGTCACCGGTGACCGCCACTTAACTTGGCAGTGACGCTATGGGGGCCACCGGTGACCGGCGCGCCCAGATTGATAGAAATTTATGTAATTTAAACAAATGACAATACTTATAATTTTTTTATATTATTATCATCGTTGATGTCACCGGTGACCGCCACTTAACTTGGCACTGACGTCATGGGGGCCACCGGTGACCGGCGTGCCTAGATTGATAGAAATATATGTAATTTAAACAAACGACAATACTTATAATTTTTTATTATTATCATCGTTGATGTCACCGGTGACCGCCACTTAACTTGGCAGTGACTCTATGGGGGCC
Source organism: Augochlorella aurata (assembly GCA_028455555.1). Lineage (NCBI taxonomy): Eukaryota > Metazoa > Arthropoda > Insecta > Hymenoptera > Halictidae > Augochlorella > Augochlorella aurata. Next base: position 3,953,252 of record CM052153.1, on the reverse strand, counting down.
ACCGGTGACCGGCGCGCCCAGATTAATAGAAATATATATATATAATTTAAACAAACGACAATACTCATAATTTTTTATTATTATCATCATTGATGTCACCGGTGACCCCCGTCGCAATTAACATGTCAAACATTGTTATACACTGTAACTTATCTATTGCAGATAATATATCTATCGCATAATATAAAATTCATCGTGGCGCCACGGACAATCCTTATAAAATTGCCGTGGAATTCAACCTGTTAAGCTGTAAATATTTATAGAAATGTTGACATTGAAACTATATATACAACTTTAATAATAATACCATATCAACATCATTTCGACACGACACAGGCGTCGCGTATACAGGCCCTTCGTTACCTGTAAAGAGAAAACAGCGATCTAGACTTAAGTATAATCAGCTGATAACCGATTAGGTTACGTATATAAGCTCCATAACAGGTTACGAAAGTTTCCGCGATGCCGTGCAGTATCGTGCCGAAGCGGGGTTCGGGGCGGGGCTAAAATTTTATTCGTAACACAACAGAATGCGCGATAGAACGTCTTAAGAGTAGTAGAAGTAAGGGGCCAAGAACAAGTTGCAAAAACGAGAACAGCTTCTAACGACATAACTGTTACTCCAGATTGTTTTTCCTTGCACGACACGGCGTTATTATATCAAACGACCGAGGGCCACATAATCGTTAACCTTCGTTAAACTTCGTCTTTTGTTAGGCCGGGGAGGTGGTAAAGTTTCACAAGTGCAGTCAGCGCGGCAAGTATGTCTAGCTTTAAACAAGTGTCCGGACTTGGATGAGGTGTGAAACCGCCGCGGACCTCGTAATAACCTCTTTCTCGAGTCCAATGATCGATAAGCAACTTTTGTTCCCGTAATTCCGGAGCAATGTTTGATCTTTTTGTAAAGCAAACAGGACTTGACCCTTTGCTCTCGAAGCCATTTTAATTAGAAATCTGAAATAATCGTTCCGACTTATTTTTCCATTTTATATGACAAAATGCATTTTATGTTCGTCTGGCTCGTATAGATTTTTTAAATCTGAACTTTAATAATATAAAATTTATCTTGGCACTCGAGCGCAGAGGGCTGCATTTTATATATGTTTTTTAATATTTTTAAAACGTTGAGGCTGCGTTCAGGGTTTTGCATTTTACGCGCACGGATTTGCATACGAGTGCGTCAACTCCGTGGTCTATTAATTACTACTATAAACGGAATTATTTTTAATTACTTTTTTATTATTTTTATTCTTTTAAATTCACCTAAAAATTGACGAGAAATAAGCAGCCATCTTTTCTAAATTAATTGCGTCGAGAGATTTTTTCCAAGGAGAACAGTATATTAATTTTATATTTGATAAAAAAATTGAATCAAGTTCGGGATAAAATTATTATCTCGATGAACGAAGAAGCAAATCGCTTGACAGTAGAATAAAAATATATTTTCATACGAAAAATGAATCGAAGACGAAACGTTGATACGGGTTTGCGAAACAAGCGAGCCTTCCATTGTTTAAATCACTTCCACCGAAACGATCAGTCATTCCATTTGTCTCGTAGTTCAAACTGAAAATCAATTACAATCAAACAGTCCGAATGGTGAATTGATAAACTCCTAATTCAAATCTGTCCGGTTGTTGCAGCTGGTTCGATGCGCGGCTACCGTGTTTTCCATTTAAATTCGACAAATACCATCCTGCCGCTTAACGCATTTTGCTACCAATAATTTCGGACTGCTTTAATCGTTAAAATTAAACTGCGATCCGGTATGTAACAATTCATTCTAGCTTTTGATTCTAATTTCTCCGCGATTTAACCGAACGGCTCGCTACCGATAAATAGGGGGACTTATGTATAAATGCAACGGCATTGTCTCAATATTTTCCGTGAAATCATCCGAATTATAGCACATCGCAGCCGATAGATTATCATTTTAAAGTTGATTTAGTATTCGCGATTCAGCCTCGTTGTTTAATTGACTGGATCGAGCTAATAGACTGGAAGTTTTTAATTTCATTTACGCGATACACCGGGTGTCCCATTTACGAACGAACATTTCAATATTTCTTCGACGATGACTATCACGTGGAAAATATTTCTTTATATTTCTCTGACCGATGGTATTTTACTTTATTATTATTATTATTATTATTATTAATTGTGGTTGATATTATTTTATACGTTATTTATTATATTACAAAGTTGGAAATATTGAAAAGAATCTTAACAGGTGCTCCATACCGTAATCAAGAAAAGTGGACGCGTCCTCGACACAGAAGTAATATAAAAAAAGAACGATTGCACAAAATTTTATTCGAAAATGGGTCGCTCGGTGCAAGATTATAGTGTTTACCGCACGTTGTTAAAAGTAATTCCCCAGAGGGAACGCGCGGGTGGGAGCATAAAAAATTCATATGTTTGCGTTCCGTGATTCTTCTTTCCGTCGCAGCGTGTGTCGAGCCTTTAGCCCCGCATAGTTACACCCCGCCCTTTGCACCCTCGCTCTTCTTTTATGTATGCATGAATATTTTCCTTTCTTTTCACTTGCCGCTACATCTGTATCGCGCCGAAGCAATGAAGCCTCATTATTATTCATATTGTCTTTCGGAAACAAACGTCCATCCCGCCGAATAATAAAATAGAACACTATTTCCAGGACGCGGAGCACGGCGTCTCGTTCGCCAGTTTTCCACGGCGCGCTCGAGCCACGTTTCCCGCGTAAGCGCCGCGCAGAAATCAAAGCCGGCCGTGTTTTAATCGCCCGCAGTTTGCACATGAAAGAGACTGCGGGGACTCGCCGCAGTTTCTCGCGCGGTTCCCTGGGTTTCGCGGAGTCGGCGGATCTCTTTGGTTCACCGATACACCGGGTCGTGGCTAATGAACAATCGAACGGTTCGTCGCGATAGGATTAATAGACTCGGCCAGCCATAATCCTTTGACAAATCACTCGCTTGAAGGTATTTCTACGAGATCAACCGGATCAGAGGCTATCGATCAGGGGAAAAAGTACATGGCGTTAATCCCGGGGACCCGCCGGTGAATAATGCATTCGCTGGCCATTAAACAAATGAAGTAACAGAGAGCCATAGGATAAACCCGCGTAAATTATTTTAGCCCGTCATCTTCCGTAATCCCGGCCGACGTTGCCTTCCCGCGATCAGGGACGCCTCGAATTTCTGACCAACGCACGGCGCGCTCGTTCGCCGATGTACTGTGTGACCAAGTTGTTGTGCCAAAGAAGTACTCGCTTTCACGTTCACATAGTTTAAAAGAGTCTTTCATTTCTATTTTCCTCATAGTTTAAAAGAGAATTTCAGCTTTAAAAGAATTATACCATTTGAAAATTTGTGACTCAATTTTCCTCCCCACTGGATTTATTCGTGATCGCCGCCATCTTAGTTCTGCTCTGAAGAGTTCCAACCTTTTCCTTCAATAATTATACTACTTGCAGTAATATTAACACGTTGAGCGCCGAAAATCGGCTACCAAAATTTTCACAATATCAAAGCAATTTAATTAATTACAGCGAAATTAGAAAGTTAAAATTGATCCCAGTCAAATTCGGTTTGTCCGGATATATTAAAATGAAAATGAATTTTCAAAATTGTTTAAAAATTAGCGTCACCCATATTTGGGTGACGTGGCGGTCAACGTGTTAACACATAATGTTTCAAAATAATGTTTTAAAATAATATATCGAAATAATGTTTCAAAATGCAATTCCGGTGTATAATAACAAATAGCAATACAACGAAGTAATAAAGGACCGGTAACTAGCAAATCCGCGAGATTTCGTCGTCTTTCGTATCGCCGGGACGCATCGCCGGTTCCATCTGCATCCGAGGCTGTTTGCTCTGTGCTCTACACGCCGCTCGTCGCCGAGGACAACGTGTCCTCTCGGTAGCATATTGCGCAACAACGTATTATAACGGAAGGTCCGACATCAAAGGAGACTTTGCGAAACTTCTTCCCGGGACTCTTAGATCATTGTGTACACATGGCTTGGTACCGAGCGATTACCATTTGCTCCTCACTTTCAGGAGACTGTTGCCAGTCGGACGAAGATATTCGATGAAACTTTCCCAGCAATATCGGCTGTTGACTTCCGCGGGAAGTAAGCTCCTTCGGCCGGGGATTAGAAAGCTGCGGAAGAGATTAGAAAAGTGTATTCAGCCCGCGAGAGAATGAAGTGAGCGAAAACAGATCCGGGGAGTTTCAATTGCTTATTTTAGAGCTTCGGCCGACAGTTTGTTGAGCAGCGCCGGCAGAAAGGTGGCAGCCCCTGCGACGAGTGCTTAAGAAATGTCGGGGTTATGTCAGGGTTAACCCCTCGCTATTCTTGCCGCTCCGATAGGCGATTCAAGATTTTTAATAAAATAATTGTCAGGAGATTCGGGATAATAAGAGCCACGTATTATTATCACACTTTAATTAGTTATATTAAGATATATATATATATATATAAACCATATTAGTAGAAGATGCGTGCGTTTCACATGACCACGTGGAGAAGACTGCAACTCCTCAGAAAACAAACAAACGACGTTGCTAGGGCACGACACGCCCCCTTCAATTAAGTGCTTATAGGGACATGTCGATAAACTAGATTGCGTGAGTAACACTTATCATTCATCATTTTCTTACAATAATGAACACATAAATAATACAAATACATTACTTTCCACTTATTGGAACGATCAAGGAACGAAGTAAATATTTATACGGTTGCTCTATGCTATAATTGGTGCAGTCAGTTCCGCGCAGAAATTCGAATAAGCCGAAAAGTTCGCGTAAGAGAGCCGAACAATGGCGTCGACACTTCTGACTCCGGCATTATATCCGCGCACAACGATGGACGATAAATTTGTATCACATTAATATGCTAATTGTTTAATGCGCAATTGTGTATCTTTTGATAAAGTTAATATCGGATTGAATGGAATTCGAGCGAGCACGGGATACGATTCCGGGCGGATAAAAATCGCGCGATAATTATCGCACAATGCCCGGTCGAATAAGAGAAATCACAATGATCGGGCGTATATTTCGAAACAAAGGTGATGGCGCGCGTTCGGGAAGAACGGGGATCGACGGGCGAAAGAGCCGGCGAAATAATTCAAAGCATAATTAATCGAGATCGACCCGATTGTCGTCGTTAGCACTTCGGAACCGCGCAACATTCGACGCCGCGGCGCGGCGCGTCGAAGTCGTCGTAAATCGAGGCCGGAAAGCCGCGGTGAAATCGCTCGATTTATTTTATTCGCGGTTACAGATTTATACCGATTCCCAATCGATTTCGCGTCGGCGACGATTAATCGATTGATGGAAGCGCGAACGCCCCGCGGGAATCCATGCGTTTTATTAAGCCCGTTTTAACGGCGGGCCAAAGTATCGATAAATAGGGAACAGTTTTTCCGAAATTTCGCCGCATATTTCCCGGTTCCCCCTGCACTGTATTTCACTGTATTCCATTGTATTTCACGTTCTACGTTCTCGTATTATACCGCGGAGATTTAATGCTTTTATTCGCGTCGATCGGTATCCTTACTTTGTATATTCCCATTGCGTGCGAAACGCCGATTGCGTTAAAGATATTCTATATTCGGGCGTAATTCTCTGCGAGCTTATTTCTCTAAATTGCTCAACGCTGATTTCATCTCTGATAAAACGAGAGCTCTTTCGACGCGAAGTTATGAATTATAGAACGCGCGGGATATGTATTATGTGGAGAATTAAAGAGTAGCGAATGCAATTCATTGTAATTATCAACGAGCGTGTAATATGTTTAATTATGCGCGGGATTCTTGTAGAAATTTCGTTTAATTAAAGCGAATAAAATGTCTGTGTTTTACGCGGCTCTAGGTACGGTAATAGTATTATCGGTAATATCCCATTGATTAATTACGTTTATTTTTAGTTGGAATATCACTATGCCGGAAAGAACTTTGATATTACCGTGCTCGACGAATATTATAATTTATCATTTACGAAGAACCGCGATACGTTCGCATTACACGGTGAACGAAAGTTAGTCTGCTATTAATTAAGCGCACGATCATTTATCTACCGACAACAGCACGCGTAATTATGATCATTAGACCGTGGATCTTCATGCAAAATTCCAAAACGATGAAACGGAAACGATAATAAGAGTAGATTATTTTTTTAATTGTTTTGTTAAGCTGAACATCGTGTAGCTGTATCATAAAATTCATCGAGTGTCCATGACATTTTATAATTATTCAAGTAAAAAATTAATCGAACGAAGAATAATTCGAATAAAGAATAATTCCAATAAAGATTAATTCCAATAAAGAATAATTCCAACAAAAAATAATTCCAACAAAAAATAATTCCAACAAAAAATAATTCCAACAAAAAATAATTCGAATAAAAAATCGTTCAAGAATTATTCGACTAAAACTAGATAGAATATTTTACGACCAATAATAAACAATCGAATAAAATATTCGACTGGACAAAATAATTCGGGTAACGACCTCGAAAAGATATTTCTTCGAAACAATTCGAGCACAGGCCAGCTCCGAACGAACGACTATTACCATTTCAGGACTCGGTGAATTTCGGCAGCCGTGGAAGGCCTTACACCAGCCTCGGCAAAATTAGGCACAGCGTTTGCGCGGCGGCAACTGGAACGGGGCCGGTGAATCGTATTCGCGCGACTCAAATTTCGGCACTCGGTGCGTGAATATGGAGTAACCGCGAACCGATGTGGTAGCACATTGTGGGGGATATACACGCGCACTAAATCGCACATTTATGCGCGGGCCCGCGAGATCGGTGGCGAACGTGATTAATAAGAGGCACAAAGCGAAATATCCCTGGTCGCCACTATCTTCCATAATACAACTAACCAATGATTTGCTGGCGCACCGGACACCGCCGTCGAAACCTATTCATTAAGCGGATTGTATATTCAAGGGACCGTGGGAGCCTTCTGCGGACTCGGTATTCTTATTGAACAAGTCGGACAGACATTGTCAAGGTTATTTATTTTATAATTATTGTAATCGCGGAGCTGCTTTTATTCTAGTTTGATTTTATGTATTTTTGAGAAAGAGGCATTTGATGATGTCAATATATTACTTTCGACCTACTAAAAAGAATAAATGAAATAAATAATAAATAAATAAATAACGAAGCAGCGTGAAAGAAGTAATGAAATAAATGTTTTATTATTTTTAATATTTACAATTGAAAAGGAGTGGATGATTCATATACGAATCACTGGGCATTGATATATATATATATATATATATATAATATACTCATTTAGAGAGAAAATAATTGAGCTTTCCTTAATATGTAATTATTATTTATTTTAATCTCAAATCGGAGCAAACGAGAATAACATTCTGTCGCAAAAATCTTAATGACAACTGTCAGATTTAATGCTGAAATAATTATCGCAAATGTCACTGTGACTTTTTTTTATAACGGAATATAAAGTAGTCGCTTCTACTGTCGTGTAATAAAATATCAAAGAAAAATGCGGTTGATGCATAATACGTGCATCGATGCGCACTGTTAAAGAAGAAGTGGTTCAAGTTGCTCCTGCGATTCGCAACTAGCGCGGACAACTCGTATCTCGCATAAAGACCAGCAGTCTACTGATAATATTTCGTTAATTTCTTTCGATCGATCGAGGCGAGCGGCCGCTGTTTGATTTCACTCGAGCGGGGCTTATGAAATTGAAAGAGCATCATCCGCTTAATTGCGATTCGAACCCTGCAATTAACCGGAGTTCGAATGGCAGTCTTCGCGAGACATCAGAATCGGAATCGTTCAAGGCAAAAACAAAGTTTGATGTCCCCGGCGCGCCGCGCCGTCCGTAAATCATTTTCCCCAATGGAAATCCACATTATTACAGACAACGTCAAATGGAACGACACGTTTATTCAGCCCTGTCAATAGAATTTTAATCAATAACGGATCGCAGACATGTCGTTCTCATGTAAACCCCGGATGATCATTAAACAATCCTTATCAAAGGGACAACCGATACGAGGCACATCGGACAGAAATCCAGGTCACAATCCAATACGCATTTCCAACCGCCGGCTAATATTAAGGCAGCTACGATTTTCCGCGATTTTCTGTAATGAATTTTCGGGCTGGTATTGATATCGTTTTCTCGGTTAGCCCTTGCGCCCGCCGCAAAATAGCAACATTTTCGTGCGCCAATCCCGGCGGCCGTATTGAAAAACCGCGAGAGGAACCAATATCGCGAATCCATCTCCGCCGACTGCAACATTGTCCCACAAAATTCGGTCCAGGGCACCTCTTCGTGTACTTACCCTGATTTTGATTTTCGATGAGCAGGCACGATTTAATATTATCACAATTTTTATCCTGCCGACGATGGTTTTCGTAACGTTCCTCGAATTTCGATTCGTACGTTTCCGGCCTGCGATCAATGCTTGGAGGACGTTCGTTTTAATCGTTGGTAGATGTGTCGGTCAATACGTTTTTCATAGATTGCAAATATAAATTAAATATTGTGATATTTACATTGAATATTGTATAATATGTAAATTGAATTTTGTATAATGTATAGATTAGATATTGTACAATGTATAAATTGAATATCTTCTGATATATAAATTATATAAATATTGTATAATATTTAAATTGAATATTGTACAATATGTAGATTAAATATTGTACAATATATAAATAGAATATTATGTGATATATAAATTAAACATTGAATAATATACTGTTTTACCTATAAAACGCTTCCATAATTCCAGTAACTGTGATTTCAATAATAATTATATATAATAATTTCCTCTCTTTTTATATAAAATAATCAGCAGGTCTCAATAAAAAATAAAACACACCAATAAAAGTCGACTAAAAGTTGCTTTCCCCCTATAACAATATCAATAAGCTTAACACACATAAACATCTCTAAATTCTTTGAACACCTCCATTGCTAGCAATCTCACCGACCCATTTCTCTACAACTGCATCAGACCTAACGATTGCCAATCGACAAAGTCCCATCATCGCAATCATTATAAAGGGGTGAAACGCGGGAACGTTTCGTCGGGATACAGAGCGCGCCCGGATAAGGTTGGCCATAATTCCGAGGACAGGATAAATCGAGATGATGTGTCAATAAAGGGGCGCGGATAAACAGAAAGCGAGAGAGAGAAAGAGAGAGAGAGAGAGAGAGAGAGAGAGAGAGAGAGAGAGAGAGGACGCCGTGCCGATGTACAGTAGAGAGGGGAAGTGACGAGCAAACGCCGGGGGGTGCGGAAAATTGCCCGCGATTTATGAAATCCTTCTAGGGCGGCGTAACGGGAACGGGAACGGCAAATGGCGTCGCAGAGACGGCGATGGCGGCCCCGACATAAATACTAATACCGTTCGACCGATACAGCGGGTTGTCACCTGGAATTACGTCGGAGTCCATACGTTAACTGATGAAAAAGTTTTAATACCGGTCCCGGGTCCCGGCGGCGCACTATATTTCCATGAACTTATTGTCGCAGCCGCGAAACTCGGCTTTTTGCGGGACACGTGTTGCCTGATGTATTCCGGGGGCTCGAAAACTTATTTGCCCCGGAGACTGCGCGCCACATTTCATAATGCGTCGGTATACTCCCGACGGGCCCGTAACGTCGCCGGAGAATCAAAATAAAGGCGGCGACCCGGATGCTGACGCCGCGCGACGCCGCGCGCCGCGACGCCCTTCCGACCGGCGCGGCGCACTTTGCATCCGTTGTTCTTCGGTTTTTCCCGCGAATCGCTGTACATAAATCTGTTATTTTGTTCTTGCGCCGCGCTCTGCTCGTTCCCGACCTCCTTTACCCCCTTCATCGCTTCCTCCCCCGGCATCCGGCCGCAGAAACGCCCGGAGTCGGGAAATGGAAGAACGCGAGAGTAGAACGAACGGACTGGGACAGCCTTAATAATCCTCCGGGCACGGTGCCGGGGTCGCCGGTGACTCGCGTCGCGTCAGAAAATAATTATCTTATTTCGTTTAATTTTTTGTAAATATTTGATTTATGGATTTTCCAAGTCGCGAAGTACAGTGGA
>CM052153.1:3902528-3924315 GCA_028455555.1 Augochlorella aurata | reverse complement strand
ATATAAATTTAATATAAATTTAATATAAATTTAATATAAATTTAATATAAATTTAATATAAATTTAATATAAATTTGGTATACATTTAATATAAATTTAATATAAAATTGATATAAATTTAATATAAATTTAATATAAATTTAATATAAATTTGATATAAATTTAATATAAATTTGATACAAATTCAATATAAATTTGATATAAATAATTATAAATTTAATATAAATAATTATAAATTATAATTAAATTACAAATAAAAATTTAATATAAATTTAAATATACTTTTAAATGACTTTAACGATGACTACGATTATAATGCTTATAACGACTGAAATCCCTTTCCTTTCTAATTATGCAATTGCATTGACAACAGAAAATAAAAAACACGAAACCTTTTTGTCCGAGTCCGCAGCCAAAATTTAAGCGATACGTTTCGCAGATCTCCAATAACTTTAAATCTTACAATTTAAAACAGAATCTCATAATTTCCACTGGAATTCTCCGCAAGGTTTTATCAACGGCGATAAAGTATTAACATATATGATTAGAGTAATGAAGTGGTGCTCGACCGATTTAATCAGTATACATTGGAAACTAGCGAAACGCCGATAGAATGTACAGTCCCGGCCAAAGATATCGATGTCTAGCTCGATGAACTAGCTAAAATCTGCAATTTTCCGCTTTAAATTCGATAATGTAGTAGTATATGCTGATGGCTAACGATGGCGGCAATCGATTTCATACGTAGCCGGAAACAAGGCAGCGTTTTTTGCGCAATTTTGACGTTCTATTTTTACCGTGTGCGCGCAAGAGCTTCGCAAATAACATGACAGGTTTTCGGCTTTCAGCTAACAAAATGTACGAACATCGTTGAGTTTTTTACTGTTAACAGTACACATTGCTGACAGCGATCTTCCGTGAGAAATTTGCGCCGCACCTGGGCGCACACGATTGCAGGGAACAATTTCAGAGTTAACACTTTGACGACCGGTCGCAAACATTTTTATTATTAGAGGACAATTAAATCTGCTAATATTTTTATATTTTCGTAGCATTAGCATTAAACAATATTGATTTTATTTATTTTACTCGCTTTATTTAAGTATGTAAGGAATTATATAATAATATTGGAGCTTACAGTAGCTCAATGATAAATTTTATTAACCGTGCAAGGTATCTAATATTTAAAAAATTATATAATAATATTGTATAATATATTATATAATAGTATATAAAATTATATTTATAAAATAATAGATAATAAATTATTGGTCGCCATGACGACCGATTCACAGGCTACCAATCGTGGGAAAAAGTCGATTTATAAGTCGATAAAGTACTAAAACTACTTTACCACCCTATTTCCAAATGAACAACGCCAGATCCAAGCACCGCCTTCTCCTACAAACAATTCATTGCTCATTCATCTATTCGCCATTCGTCCGTTCGTTATTCGTCCATTTGTTATTCCTTCATTATCCCCGAAAAAAAGAAGCGGAGAACTAGGTTCCGCGATTCAAATTTTCATCTTATCAACCGGAGTAAGTCCGAACTGCTAGACTCTACGTTCAGTACGTACAGGGAATACAGTGTTGAAGCCAGTTGCCGGAAGATTTTTATCCGTATCCGCTCTTTCAGCTGGCGCTCATCTCTTCTCAGCCTGCATAAAGGACTCAAGAACGGCTTTAAAAATCACGAACGGAGTCAAGATAAGAATTTAATATTCGCTACGCTGGCGAACCGGGAACGGAATTTTAATAATCGTGTCGTTCATTAGATGCCGCCGAAAAAAAATACAATACGTCGCCGGGTCCGCGGACCGGAAAAAACAACGTCCGCGCGCAATATACGGACCGAAACGATTCCCATCTACACACCGTGATGCAAATTGCTAATGTAGCTTGACTAAACTCAACATAGACTGTTCTAATACATTTTTTCCTATTTTTACTACATTTTTTTTTGCTTTTACCACGTTAATTTTATTTTTAGTACGTTTGTTTTGTTCTTGATACGTTGTTTTTGTTTATTACTTGGTTCACTTCGTTTTTACTATATTTATTTTATTGTTACTATATTTTTTTTATTAGGTTCACTTAATATTTACTATATTTACTTTATTTTTACTACATTTCTTTTTATTTTTACTGGATTCACTTCATTTTTACTATATTCACTTTACTTTTAATTCATTAATTTTATTGTTACTATATCTCTTTTTACTTTTATTAGGTTCACTTAATTTTTATTAAATTTACTTTATTGTTACTATTTCTTTTTACCTTTATTAGATTAGCTTAATTTTTACTGTATTTATTTTATTTTTACCACGTTCACTTTATTTCCACGATATTTATTTTTCTACTAAATGGAACTTAAATTTCCTGCACTTATGGCAAAAATTCGCAGGCGAAGGCCCCACAACCACAAAACAAGAAATCCACTAAGAACTTCCCCTACCACGAACTAATTAGAATTCTAATAAAAAATTCGCCCAAATAAACAGCTGAAAGAATTTTATAAAGTCCTCCCGACCAAATCGAACAGACCCACGAACCAAGAATCCCATTAAAAAATCCTCCGAAACAAATAGACGACACGAAAGCAAAAAATAAGGGTCGACAAAGCCGTCGATCCGACGGCAGTCCGGCGTCGCAAAGCCGCGCGCGCTTCCCTCGGCCCGTCGCTCCGCGTCGAGCGGTTAATGCTCTTCCTCTCGGTCGGCGTAATAATAACTTCGTCGCAGATTTTCAATTTTTCGCGAAGGAGATGAAGCCGGAAGCGGTGGTCGGGGCGTCGCTGATGAAAATAGAAAGCGGGAGTAAACGCGGGGGTAGACTCGCGGCGGACCGGAAGTTGAAACGGTCGGAGGCGTCGGAGGCGGCGGGGGGCGGTGCGAGGAGAGCTCGAGGGGTTGAAAAAATGGTGGCACACGCGTAGCACTTGGCGAAACCGAGAGAAATCGTCGGTGGAGAAGCGTGGCGGCAACGGTAACGGTTGCCTATCACCGGCGATGCTCGCCATCAACGCGACACTGATTTATCATGCCTTGACGTACAACGTAGACGGATCGAGGACGTCGCAGGATAAAACGAATCGTTGCAATTGGCGGTGGCAGCCCGTGAGTTGTCGCCGTGCCGTCCCACTTGTTTGCGCCGGCCCGTTATTTCGCCCGAGGGACAAATAAAACTTGGTTAATAAATAAATGCATAAATATAGCGGGGGCCCGGGCAACAATTTGTTCGCCGGATTCCTATTTCCCGTCGCGGCGACCGGCATCAAGCGTCTTTCTTCCGCGCGGGGACAAACGGCCGGCCGGTTTTTGGCCCGAGGAAAATACGGCGACCGAGGAAGAAGCAACCGGATTCCCACCGCGACGCAACAACGCCGCCGATTTTTCAATGGCGATTACCGGGCCGCGCCGGCGAAACGCGAGTTTAGGGCAAGTTTGATTAGAACGATCCGTTTCGGACCCGAGCACCGACGCCTCCCCGGCGAAGATTAATTTTCGATGGACCGGATGAACCGTCTAACGTGATTACGCTGGCTGATGCTCTTCTTAGTGGCTCGAGCCGGAACGTTCTGCTCCTGAAATGTCTGCTTTTACTACTAGCAATTTTCTGTACGCTGCTTCGGAAGGTCTAGCGTTCGCAGTGCGCCGGCTCAATTGTTCCTAGCCGGTCGAGTTGAACTGCTGATGTAGCTGCGAGTTGGATTGCTGATGTTTTGGAAATTGTGGCCGAAATAATGATAGGCTCTCGATTTTGTTAGTTTTCTCGCTTAATTCGATCTTTCTGATTCTGGAGTGCTGGATCAATTTTACCAGCGAGATTGGCGGGTTAAGATTTATGGGTAATGACGTATAAGATGTCGTTTTTTAAGAGGGCAATTTATATATTTAAGTGTAAATTAATATTAATGTAACTCTAGGATAAAGTAAATAATGTAATACAAGTTAACACACTTATACAAGACAGATAGCACGAGGACGTCTTTAAGACGTATTAAAGACGTCTCGTATATGACATTCGGGACGTCTTTAAGACATCTCGAATGTCCTACGAACGTCCTAGAAACGTCCTTTGTTACAAATTCAGACGTCTTTAAGATATCTGTTACGGGACATCTGATTTAAGACGTGTTCAGGTCTAAAATCGGCTAACAAGTATCACTTTATAAATATTACAAGATAAAGTTTATTTAAGTATTGCACAATTTTTATAATAATACTTGCTCGAGATAGCAACTCTATGATTTCAATAATTATGAAATTACAAATGCGAAATCGGTCATTTCACCGGTAGGTTTAGCATTAACATCTGAAATAAGACGTCTTAAAGACGTCCATTTTCGGACATAGCACGTCCAAACCTAAAATGAACATAAAATGGACGTCTGAAAAACGTCCAGTACTTACTAGGAATATACACATGCATAAAAAAAAGTAATAAACAAAAATACAACCGTACCTAGCACTAGATAAATCACAATTTCGACCACACATTTCAAGTTCAATATTAATTTTCACTGTTAAAACATATTCGCAGTACATTCTATCTATTTTTCCCTTATTCCCCAACCTTTTAACTTCGACAAGAGAACTCTAGCTACACGTGAGAAACCGAAATCCAAAGTACAGCGGGGAAAAGTTGCGGAGATCTGATCGTAGTCGAAACCGATACGATAATCTTTCCGCAGCTAAAAGACTCCATAGTTAAAGAACCGTCAACGCCGGAATATTCGACGAAGTTTTACGAAGTTCTACGAAGTTTATCTTTGACTTCGATTTAAATTTTCGATCCATCATCTGCCTCAATATGCTTTAAGTCGGAAGTTTTAACGTTAAAACAAACAACGCCTGCGGAAAGGCACAGATCAACTTCGGCTGCATCCATTATACTTCTTAACTTTCCATCAACGGTTTATTATTACCTTCCGTTGTTAAAATGTCTAGACGAATCGAATGCCTCGGATTAGTATTGGATCAACCGGCGGATTTTGATGCGTTCGTGGGAAACCGTGGAGCAGTGAGACAAATTCAAAATTCAAATTCATACCGAGTTTTATGGAGAAAGTAGAAAAAAATTATAATATACAGAAGTTACGTGCACGTTGATCTCGTTCTCTGATCATTTTAACGAGTCAGAAACAGCGTAACAGTCTATAAACGTTGAAAAATAAATTCACCTCCTCACTTCCTTCCCTAAACGGCTCCGCTCCGGAGCCCTCGATCGCAAAGGGTCAGAGTACCCTTTACATCATTACATCGGTTTATATTTATTAAAAAATTGTTAAAAATGCGATTACTGTATACAACAGCTTCTCTTGCAAGAGGATAATGTCCTGGGTGTGTAGCATTTTTCGCAGCTCGTATTAATCTTTTAGGAACGACGGGCCACTATAGTGGCTTGCGCAGACGTCATATTACGACGCGCCACACTCAATTCTATTATCAGTTATTAAAATAAATAATTAAAGTTAAAGTACACGTATGATACCTTTAGGAAAAATTATAACATAAATTATTAAATTATAATATCTTCTACGCGTAATTCGCGTCGAACTCTGCCGCACGAAGAAACAGTAACGCGAAAAACTCAGCCGTGCCTAAGAGGTTAATCCCGTCCTCGATATTCGAAGAGAATCGCTCGGAACCTGGTCGTCGTTTTGCGATCCGTTTTACACTTTTTCGAGCGAAACGGCCGCGGTCTCCGGCGTCGTGTGCTTTGACGAGCGACGTTTACACCGGCCCGCGATTTCAATATTTGAGCGGGATAAGTAGCCGAGTAACTAGCAGCGAACGAGGCGAGACGAAACGAAACGAAAAGGAAACACACGGACGCGGTTAAAACGGCTTTCATTATCCGGGGATTCCCGTCACGTTCGGCCCCGAACGAGCACGAATTCCCGCAGCGACGGCGAACGGAGCAGCCTTTCTTTTTTCGATTCAAATTCTCGCGTTTCCGCGGCGACGAGTTGCAAACGATAACCGGCAACGCGCTCGACAATATCCGCCGGTGCCGATCTTACCCGGCTGGCTGCTCGGCACAGACGGATCGCGGCCATACATCCTCGAATCTCACCTCGTGAAACACCGGGGTAAAACGGATCGACGATATCATCGTTGCGAAACGGTCCCGGCCGTGCGCGTCGCGCCGAGGACAAACTAGGCGCGCCAGACGAACGAGAGCCTTTTAACTTTATAACTCGCCTCCCCCTATAACGATCCGCATTAACGACGATATATTACGACAACCGGAAGCCTTTTGCTACCGGCACTTTCGCCCGCCCGAACGCTGCGCCGTTTCTTAACTCTGCAGCCACCGATGCTGCACGTCCGACGAACGCCTTTCTCCTGTAATCGTTTTCGTCTTAACCCGATACCCGCCGTTGCTCTTGTCTTTTCTTCCTTCTTGAAGTGCCGGCGAACTGGGCTCTACTGTCCGCTAACGGGAGATTCTACTTCTCCTTTACACTTTGCCGGCCGCTCATTTCTCGACTCACTACTGAGGCGAGAGAAGCGAATCCTAAAATTAACCTTTTGACTGCTATGGGCGCATATATGCGCCCAGCGAAAGCTGTCCCTGTGGACTATGGGCGCACATGTGCGCTCGGCGATGGCTTCGATCATTTACTGCTGTCTTACTGTATTTGTCCTGAAATTATTTTATCTCTCAGAAACAACATACCTTGTTGCTTATCAATAAGAAAAAATGAAATCTATGAAATTTATGGCTGGGCCTGCGGAATCTCAGCCTCGAGACTTCCTCGAGGAAAAGTATTCAGTCCCAGCAAAGCGTTTCGGCTCAGAGTATTCAGTAGTCAAAGGGTTAAGCAATAAAGTATGCGTTCTCTCGGCAGGAAAATTAATTTACGTCTAAATAGCATACCAGCTGTTAGCCAAAAAATACTGAGCTCAAAAATATTAGTGCTGGGCACTTACAAGCATAGTGGAAACATCGACGCTGCGCTGAGCCGATGTCACGCGTACGTGACGTCGGCCGATAACCGTCGGTGAGAAAAAGTCACGCCAGCGTGACAGCGGCTGGCAAAGTGTTAACGTCGCGTAAATGGACTAATTATACTTTCATGTTTCATACGCTGTTATTTGTTCTTTATATTACGAAACCTGCGTTTCCATTTACAATGTACTCCGTATCTCGACATTTTCGAAATTTGAAAATAAATAATAATAATAGTAAATTCAGTTTAGATAAGCTTTTGAAATAAAAGCCCTACGCGGAGATATTTCCATAATTTCATTGATTTTCGAATCGCGGCGTGTAATGGAACCGAATTTATATTTGATGAAACCGAATTTATATTTGACGGAACCGAATTTAGCAGAATAATTCATACAGTTTCGGGCGTACGAGAATACTGTTTCAAAGGTGGTAATTTTTCAAGCAATATTTGAATATCGGTCCGCGATGTTTGGAGAGCGTATTTGACTCCGCGAAGAACAATCGATTCTGTTTGGAATCTGTGCGCAGCGACAACTATATTGAAATTTGTATTTTAACGAAACAATCGGTTGTTTGATAATTAAACACGGAAAGGAAAACATTCGACGACGATATAAAAATGCTGCGAACGAATTTCATCCCGAAAATGCGTTCTTCGTTTAACCGTAACGTTAAATATTCGGCAACGTAACATTTATTAACGCGGATAAGATTGATATTGGTTAAACTCGGCAGCCAGTTTTTCGGTCGCCAGAAATCATATTGTTTAACCGAGTGCGCATAGTTCGCAGGCATTATGTTTATCCAACGAGGAATGCGTTTGCAACGGGGAAACGAAATCACGTTATATTCTATTGTAGTCTCTATAAGCGCGGTAGAGTCTTGATTGTCGGAGGGCCGGTCGACGGGACGATCGATTATTGGAATATTGATTAACGGGAAATTTGATTACCGGAACGCTCAAGTATCCGAGCAGCGTTGTCTGGCGAATAAAAACAAGAAATACGCGGCCGCGGACAGTGTTTTCATTTCGTTTGTGCCAAGCGTTTCCGTTTCCGTGCGACAATTCGCTGTCGAACGCGCGACGTCTTTGGCCCATCGCGTCGCGTTTACGTATCGGATTCTGTTAGCGGTGCTTATGCCGCTCGCGTGTGCAACGCCGTCCGACAAAAACCCGCTGTCTTCACCGTTGAGACCACTTACGAAGTAATGTGTGTATCGATTACCAATTAGGCCGGATTTAATTAACCAATAGATACGGAATATGGAAATCAAGTCGCTCTGATGTAATGAAGCAGGCACAATCAATTAGAGGCTGTGTTGCACATTTGTGCAGCAACGGTGTTCGCGGGACTGTAAATTTGTTAATAATGATACGATATTAGAATTGTTGTCGGAGTGTCTTTCGAAATTAACGTTGAGATACCGAATTAATTTACTGAGGCGTTTGTTGAAAATACGTTAATAGGTATTTAATGTTTGTTTGATGATTCTGTTTAATATTTTGTTCGATAGTTTCTTTAATGTGCTCTTTAATATTTTTTGTAATATATTATTCAATATTTTCTTTGATATTGGCTTTAATATTTGGTCAATATATGGTCTAATATTTTTTTAAATATTTTCTTTAATATTTTCTTCAATGTCTTCTTTAATATTTTCCATGATTTTTTGTTCACTATTTTCTTTAATATTTTCTTTAGTATTTTGTTTAATATACTGTTCAAAATTTTCTTCAATACTTTCTTCAATATTTTCTTCAATGTTTTCTTTAATATTTTCCACGATAGTTTGTTCACTATTTTCTTTAATATTTTATTTAGTATTTTGTTTAATATATTGTTCAATATTTTCTTTAATACCTTCCATAATATTTTGTTCACTATTTTCTATAATATTTCCTTCAGCATTTTCTTTAATATTTTGCTCAATATCTTGTTTAATATCTTCTTTAATATTTACTCTAATATCTAATTTAATATTTTCTTCAATATTTTCTTTAATATTTCGTTTAATATTGTTTCTAATATATTTCAGACTGGACAATCGCACTTCTCCCGAGGAGAACGCCAGCGAATCATGGGAAATATTCGATGGCCCGATCGGCGCGCCGCGATTAGTTTCAGATAATCAAGGATCTACAGTATAATAACGTAACGTATGTTTGTTCTATCCGTTAAAATATGACCCATGAGCGATATATGTTTGCGTTTAATTTCCATTTTCCCCGGAACGACGTACCCGCGATATTTCCGCGAGCCTTCTCCATCGGGCCGATTCGCCCGAGACAAAGTAAACGCACAACTAGAGCCCCCGGTTACGATTTTTTAAGGGTGATCCAACCCTCGGCTAACCCAGAAATTCTGTAATTCGAGCTATCGCGTTTTAAAATGATTAAGCCGCGTTCCGTTGCCGCGGTTTGCTCGCGGTTCCGTTGTTCCGTGTTTTCCCCGCTGTACTATCGCATTTTCAAGTTATAAATCAACAGAAATTCCTGCTCCGTTGTCAGAAGTAATTTTATAAAAGTCAGTTCACCGGGCAGGATATATAGTTCGCGACGCGAAAACGTATATTCCGATCGGAATAAAAACAAACGACATTATCGACTATCGCGTCACGCGTTGATTCCTCCGTCGTAAATGTTCGCGGATGCCATAAGTGCGCGAAGATCGGCGCGGTCTAATCAACGCTTTATCACCTTGGCTTATTTGTAGCGCTATTACAGGCTTTGCTTTTACAAGTTCTATAAACGTTAATGCAAACTCGATATCCTTATTGGAAAATGCTTAACCATAAGCACGAAGGCCGTCTATAATGGAACAATAATGTCGTAAACAACAATGAATCGCGTAATGCAATTCCGGCGCCATTATCCTCTAAGCGTTCCCTTGCTAGACGGGATTACTAACATCGAATTTTTTGTTACACTTCCCCGAAGATCGGCATCGTTTATGCGACCTAGATCGCGCAAAAGTTTCACCTTTATTGTATCAATGTCAAAATGTTTGCTCGGGTAAATAGGTTATTTAATCAGGTGTTCGCTAGCGTAATAAAAAGGAAAGAAATACGACTTCCACCAATCAAATCTGTAATATTAATATATTCACTAGTAATTAATAAATCTCACTGTAATTATTATATATTACCAATAATTTATATTATTAATAATATATAATAATTACAATAATTTATATATATATATATATATATATATATATATATTACTCTAATATTTATTATTGATAAACGGACAGAATGAACAGTGCCGATCGAAAATACACCGGGCCAAAATGACCCGGCAACCGCAGCCTGAAGGTCGAGCCTCGAAAACACAATTTGACCGCTTTGAAATTGAAACAACAGAGTGTTGTCCATTCGGTCAAGATTCGCGTGCGTCACGTGACAAGACTCTCGACAAATAGCGAGCTGTATTCGAAGCGCTCCTAACAATGACTACTTCGGGAGATAATTGCGTGGAGAGATTCAAATGGGACGTACAAAGAATCTACCGAAATATAATGTACCATTAACATACATTCGGTGTATTGGTTTCTCGTCCGGGCTTTCAACAATGCGTCGTTACCTACTTATTTGCTGGCCTAATTTGTCACCGTTAATTCCGAGGGGGTGGTGCTCGAACCAATGCTGATACATATATATATATAATATATTCGTGGACATACTTACGACGATTTGCAACGAGTTTATGTAAGTGGTATAGTTCGTTGCACTGTGGACTGATATTGTATAGTGCGGTAAAATGCTGTCTGAATAAACAGCATTTTATTGGAGTATTTAGTATGTTTGTACTGTTCAATCATCAATATTTAAATTGCATTTTATTGCAGTATTTTAGTATGTTTCAACAGTTCGAATGTTTTAGTAAAATACTGTTTGAATATTTAGGATTGAATTGTGTGAAAATATGAAGTATTATAGTAAAATGCTGTTTAAATATTTAGGATTGAATTGTGTGAAAATATGAACTATTATAGTAAAATGCTGTTTAAATATTTAAAATTGAACTGTGTAAAATTAAAAATTAATACAGTAAAATACTGTATAATTATTTAGGATTGCACTGTGTAAAAATATGAATTACTACAGTAAAATGTTGTATAAATATATAACATCGAACTGTGTAAAAATATGAAATACTACATTAAAACACCATTTAAATACTGAACCATGTGATCATATTAAATA
The DNA here is from genome assembly GCA_028455555.1 of Augochlorella aurata. Classification (NCBI taxonomy): domain Eukaryota; kingdom Metazoa; phylum Arthropoda; class Insecta; order Hymenoptera; family Halictidae; genus Augochlorella; species Augochlorella aurata. Next base: position 3,913,144 of record CM052153.1, on the reverse strand, counting down.
TTATACAACATTAGAATGCCCTCGAAATACTTCCACGTTTCTCAAGAATTCACATAAATTATAATTACGTAATATTTTTCTTCCGAACCGAAGAAGGGATAATTACTTTTGCTCAACACCGCGCCCTTTTCTTGTTAGATGGAACTTTGTTTTAATAAGAATTCCGTAGCAAAGTAAAGACCGCAGGGCTATTTAATCTTTGAATCTAAATTTTTGTTAGTATAAACATTATTTTTATTTTAAACATTATTGATACAACAATTTTAATGGTGCCCCAGAGTCACCACTCGAGCGCAAAGTGTTAAAATACAGCAGCGGAGGTACACGAAATAAAGAGTTGTTGCTCGGTTTGAACGTTCGGTAATAACGCTTAGCTAATGACTGCTCTATTCAGAGGACGTCGGGTTTCACATACACATGCTATCGATCATGTTATCGATGAGTATCCCTAGGTTTAGAGTTGCTTAGTAGAGTATCGCTCCGCTTCACAGCGAAGTGAATCCAGCAGCAAAGAGAGCCGTGCGTGTCTGTCGGTGATAGTTCGGCTCTTAGAGAAGAGGACTGGTTGTTCCACGGCGACGGTTCGCGACGGTCGCCGTCGGATCGAATTTAATTTAAAACTTGAATTCCGTCGTAAGATTACAGAGAAAAGCTCCGGCCAATTAATTCGGGAGAATTACGCGGCCGGCAACTTTCAGGGAGTTCTGGCGGGACGGGCTCGGTCAGCGGGAATGCCGAAGGTTGTTCCAGGACCCGTGCCGCCCCCGTCCGCTTTCTGACCTCACCCCCGCGAAATTGGTTCCTAACCTACACCTAAATTCATTATAACGGAATGCCAGAGCGATCTCGGTATGTCACTTGAACCGAGCGGAGGAGCATCGGGTTATCGCGTTAACGCTCATACGGTCTATCGACCGGCTGTACACCGGTGGACAAAGTAGCACGTATTACATACCACGGCGACACGTGTATTACATAGGTGCGCGTACAGGCTGCGCCGGTGTGGGTGCGCGTTTGTGCATGTCGAAGCCGGTCGACCGACCGACCGGCAGCGAGCCGCCCTCCTCAAAGCGACGGTGTTTGCGATCAGACCTAACTATTCCCGTCACATTCTATCGAGCACGGAGTATCGTTGCGCGGATTAAAATTACAGGAGAGGCTAATCTGTGCCTGGGCTTCGATCAAAGATCTGCTTCAAGCGCTGCTGCTCCCTCTATCACGGATCGAGTGGCGTCAGGGAAACGGAAGTAGATTCGAACGACGACGACGACAACGACGACGACGACGCCGTTTGCAACACGGAATTTCGCCAGGATGCTAATCAACTCGAGAATAGTCGAACGCACTCGGTTTTTAGTCGGGCGAGGCTGCGTCATTGTGCAGTCTAGTGCAGTCTAGTGCAGTCTAGTGCAGACTGTTCCATGGGAAAGCTGTCGTTTATGTGTATATTTTTCTCATATTAAATATTTCTCGTGCAGATTAAAGAGCGACGAGGAGGATAATCTTTTTGTTTTTATTAATCTTGCGAAACCTCTTTCGAGGTTTATTTCAATCGTCGCGCATTAGGTTACAGTGCATTACGTGGCCCTGGTGGCTGCCGAGGCGTAGGACGCAGCCATAAGCTAATAACGGTGGTGGTGCTGGTGGTATAAGGTAGTATAGTTGTTGACCTATATACAGTAATTATACTAAAAAGTTAATAAATATAAGATAATGCCTTTTCCACTTAGTAAAATATATATGTATGTGTCACTGTGCACTATCCAGTCAGTAACTATAATTTTTAGCATCTATTAATAATTAACGATTTTTACATCTTGCGTTTTACAGAAATTCTGAAATTTTATATTATTTTCTAAGACTTTTCATGGCGATAGCAGCAATTTTTATTATTTAACGATAAACGGTTCTCTTTTATCAATTCTGCAACACTCGTGCTTAAACAGCGAATCGCTGCATACGCGACGCTACATGCATTTTGAATAATAATGTCAAATTAATAAACTAAATTCAACGAAAAAGACAGTAATTGTTTCAACATCCAAATATATTCGAACGCAGCGAATTTAAACTATGATGTTCATATTGCATAATTTAGAATTATAACTTAGAATCTACATTGCACAATCAAAACGAGTTCAAGTACAATTTCTGTTCGATTAAACGACGAACCTAAATTCTGCAGTCACAGTAAGGAAGACGATCTCCGTCGCTTCGTTCTCGCAATCGCAGAATTGAAAATCGGAGGCCGCGTCGCCGCGACGGATATTTAGCGACCAGGGTGTTCGGATAACAGAGCGGCCGGATATCTCGATATTCCGGTGTAATGGGCGTTCGGATATCGGAGGCGGTGCCGTGCTATTAACTGATCAAACACGGGCGCGGTAAAAACCGGCAGTATTTTCTTAGGGCGCGATCGATGTTTAAAATTCAAATAGACGATCCCATTTCCTTGCCGAATTCACGATTGCGCCGCAAGAATTGGGCCGTGATATACGCGCGGCGGCCGACAGGAGAAAAGAATCAATACCAAGGTATGTAGCTGTCGTTAACACGGCGCGGGCTCGAGGGTGGGCCGCGGATCGTTCCAGATTTTCGGCCGGTTACCGAAATGTAATTCACGCATCGCCGCGTCCGGCCCGTTCTTCAATTATTCCGCGGTCCTTTACAGATTCAGCCCGGCGGCGGTCCCGGTCACCGTAAATCCCGTTGCTTAATATTTATCGCGGCTAACGCAATTACCTCGCGTTCCATTTAACATCGAGTCAATCTAATTTCTACTCGAAATAGTTCATTACCCGGTGCCCTCCACCGGCTGGCCCCTCTTTTCTCCCCCGGCCGTCCCTTCCTCCGCCGTCCCCGCCGCCGCTGTTTCGCCACTTTAAACCCTTGATTTGTCTCCGAGTGGACGGGGGCCGAGTGTGCATGAACGGGCTCCGTCAAGCACGCCACGCGGTATAATCGAACCAAGAGCGATTCGGTGGAAAGATTAAACCGGTAATCGTGGCCGGAACGGGCTATTCAGTGACTGCCCTGTTCCAACAACGGCCAAGGCTGTTTACCTCGTTTGTTGATACAAGGAAAGTTGTGCGTGCGAACGAGCTAGCTGGACTCTTCTGCGCGAAGTTCGTTTCGGAACGCGAGATCCAATCGTCGAGTTGTATTCGTGCCACTTTAGTCGAATGAATAGCCTCGACATTTTTATTCAATTGATTGTTTCGGTGTCGAGCGGCGTGCTCGGAAGCGCTTTTCTTTATTAACCCTTTGAGACTGTTTTAATTTCGAATTGGAGACATCTGATTCGACCTACGGTATTTCTATTTGGCACGATTGTTTTTTATCGATTTTATATTGCTTTTAGGGGATTTTTATTGTTTTATAATTTGATATTTTTATTATTTGAGAATTTAACAAATGTGATAACGTGGGAATTGTTTTAGAAGTGGTGCAGTAATTTTTAGCGTCGTCTTAGAGTTAATATTATTATATTACTATACATAATATATATTACATAATATATATTATATTACTATATATAATATTATTATACAATAATATTTGGTCGAATCGAAGTTAAAAAGTCAAGTCGCATGTTATCAATTATGTTGCCAAAATTTGTTGATTCTGAGGGTTTTAATCAAGATATAAATCTTGCCTATAATATAAGATATAATAATAAGACACACAAGATATAATATAATACATAATAATAAGATATATAAGGTATAATATAATATATAATACATAACAATAAGATATATAAGATATAATATAATATATAATACATAATAATAAGACATATAAGATATAATATAATAAATAATACATAATAATAAGATATACAAGATATAATATAATACATAATACACAATAATAAGATATATAAGATATATAACACATAATAAAATAAAATAGAACAATACGCAAACGAATTTCCAAATCTCAAACGTTCGTTTTCTAACGAACTCATGATATATAATTCTGAATTATGAGAATATCTCTTGATACAGAGCTGCACTGCATCCTGCACCGGAATTTGTACGACACAGAGCAGCATGGCCGTGCGAACCAAGGATTGTAAAGATTGAAGACTTTCTGTAGAAGAAGTGCGCGGATAAAAATCTTGAAAAATGTATTCTCGAATCTCATACAATATGCAGCCAAAGGTTCGGTTTCACGATCTATCTTCAGAGATCCACCAGATCTCGAGATAAACATACAGTTCGCTTGTTTCTCTTTTTCACTTGAAGCTGTGCATTACAAAATTGTTCTTCCGAAGCAATTTTTTGTTCCGACTTATGCAGCTGTGCATTTCGCGCTACTTAAAAGTGCTGCTTTTACTCGCGGGATACAGAAAGTGTCACTTTGACAGGAAGATGCAAAGTAAGGCATTTTGGCAGTAGGATCTAGATGTGTGCTGTTTTGACAGCGAGATTAAAAAATATGCTGTTTTGACAGCAAGATTAAAAAATATGCTGTTTTGACAGCAAGATTAAAAAATGTGCTGTTTTGACAGCAAGATTAAAAAATGTGCCGTTTTGACAGCAAGATACAAAAAGGTGCTATTTTGATAGCAAGATACAAAAATCTGGTATCTTGATAGCAACACCAAAAAATATGCTATTTTGACAGCAAGACCCAAAAATCTGGTATCTTGATAGTAAGACCAAAAAATATGCTGTTTTGACAGCAAGACCTAAAAATCTGGTATTTTGATAGCAAGACCAAAAAATATGCTGTTTTGACAGCTAGATACAAAAATGTGCTATTTTGACAGCAAGATACAAAAATGTGTTATTTTGACAGCAAGACCCAAAAATCTGGTATCGTGATAGCAAGACTAAAAGAATGCTGCATTCACTGCAACACACAAAAAGAGTGCTGCATTCACTGCAAAAGAAGAAAAGTGCTAATTTAACCCTTTGCAACCATATGTCTACTCTCAGCAACCAAAACTATTTATTTACATTTCTATCTCTTTTCTCTTTACATAAATTAATAATATATATTAATAATATATAAAATTAAAACACATTATTACATTACCCATATCCAAATTTTAGAAAAGAAATTAATAAATTTATTCTCCCATCTTAATCTCGCATATTATGTACTACTATTCCCTCCGACCAGTCCAACGCCTGCATATATACTTATAAAACCACAAAAGATTAACAACAATATGCAGAAACATCCTATTTCGCCAGCAAGTTTAATCCAAAAATTTCAGTGTCAAGTTCAGGCGGACGAAGAAGAGCGTTCCGTCGGAGACAATCAGAGAGTGTTCAGGGGAACGGCGCTGTTATGGCGATTAAAATAAGGAAGCGCCGTTACAGTCCTGACATCTTTCACAGGCGAGCAGGGGTCGAAATAATTTAAAACGCAAAGGATCCGGTGCGCGACGAGTCAGAGAAAGAGGGAGCCGTTCGAGTCGTTTCAATTAGGCGAATGCATCTTACGGGGCCGTCCTCTGTGCCGCGATCCGGACCGGGTCTCCGCGCGTCAATTATTAAATGGGTCAACGGCCGTAGAAATTTTATTCTTTGAGGTGAGAATGTAACGACGTGATTCGATCTAGAATTCCTTTTCGCCGCGCGGACCCGAGATGAGAATCGCGTGCAGCCGAGTGACACCGTCCGCCGTGTCGGAATGCCGCCACCTCTCCCCCTCGGCCCCCCTCCAAATAGAGTTTCTCACCGGCGGAAAATATATATTTTTCGCGGAATATTAATCGTCCGGAGCGTTGATCTTTCCGGCTTCTTACAGCGACGCGAAGATTCCCGGTTTAATAAAAGTTCGCGCGACCGTGGCCCGCGTCCGACTAAACGAGAAACAATTTTTTTCCCGGCGGAGCTTCCCTCCGAAGGAGCGAATTAATCTTTAAAGTTCCCGCGGATAGAACTTCGGGCCGGCACGAAGCCGGGCGATACGCTACGGACACAAATTACTCGGTTCCTTTATTATTCGCGACGCCGCGCCGCGAAAAATTGTCCGCGACGTGTAATTGGTAAACGCGTTTACGGGGGACGGCGATCTTGCTCGGTCATTTTGTTGGAGCGATTGAAACCGGGCGAGCAGCGAAATCGCGAGAGAAATCGTGTTAACATTCTAAATAGTTTATGGATAATTTCTGCGATACTTTTGTACGTTTATCGCGCGCATTTGTTGTGCAATTATTGTACGATTTCGGTGGAATTTCTGAAACAATTTTTTACAATTGACGTAATAATAGATACATTATCCATTTATTGTGATATATTATTCGAATCAATTATTATTATTATATTTATCATAAATAATAATAGGTGTGTAAAAGATATTTTGTATATGAAATGAAGCAAAGGTATATTTTATAGCTGATTGACGAAGCGAATCAAATGTTATAAATTTTTTAAATATCTTGACTTACTATATCAAATATAAATCTTGAAACCAGGTATCCAGGTGTTTAAAATTAAATGAAGAAATGAGTTATTCGATATATCAGCGGATATTTATGCAAAATAAAAATGCTTTGTACTTGTTATAAGCTTCAGGAGTTACATACATGTTTACTTCTTTTTTTAATCACTATAAAAGTTAAAATAAACACGACCTAATAAGCACCGGACGTCCTAACGATGTCCATTTCGTGGCTATTTTAGGTCTGAACGTCTTACGCCTTAAAATGGACGTCTTTAAGACCTCTTCAGACGTTAAAAGGACGTCTAATTTTAGACCTTGTTCAGACGTCTTGCAGACGGCTTGAAGACGTCCCGAATTGTACATCGTTTTGACATCTTTAAGACACTTGAAATTCTTCAAGATGTCCTCTGTTTTCGACAGCCCGTTTCTATAGTTGTTGATAATCGGCAACTATAAAAACGATCCGCAAGGTCTAAAGAACGTCTTATAGACGTCCATAAGACGTCCATAAGACGTCCATCAGACGTCCATAACATGTCTTTTAATATAAGATGTCTAAGATATCTCGAATATCGCACACCAGACATCTTTAAGACGTGTTAAAGACGTCCTCGTGTCTTCCATGGACAGTAATTTCCAATTCCTTAAATTATTTACCGTTTCGAATTTGGTACATTTTCCATGAACGCGTAAAATCCGCGAATAATCCGATTTCTGACCGTGCAAGTACAGCGCGATGCGAAGCCTGATTAATCTGAGCTCGACAATTCGATCGAACGTAGCAGCGATTGGCTGTCCCGACCATTTAACACCGATATTTTAGTGGTTTTTTCCCGGTTCGAGTGTTTTAGTAGGCGTCTATGGCGCGGCTAGACAAAACGAAAAATCGGAGCCAATGAGCGTTGTGTAAAAGCGATCGCATATGGATCCGCCGTTTTGTTCGGCCGAGAATACGTGGCCGCTAGGGTAAATCAATTGGCCGTTGCGCGTTATTACCGATAAATAATGAAGCGTAAGCGCGGAGAAAATATAAACTCGTTTATTAAGCGACGCTCTTTATATTCGGCGGTATTCTTCCTTCTTTTTTCGCACGCTTCCGTGAATTATCATCCGATATCGGACCTTATTTGTCTCGAGGGCGCGAGCCTCCTCCGCATTATTCGCCGGCGTTGCGCAAGGAAAATGCGGCAATTAAGTATCGGCGAATCGAGGCCCATTGAATCCGTGTACTAAACGCGCGGCAACTGTCTTCTTTCGATTTAATCGAATATCCAATAAGGCCGAACAATTCGAACGCCTCCGAACGGACTTCTGGTAAACGAAAGCTGCGTTATTGTATCTTTTGCGTCGACTTCCAGGACCTCCGGGGATTTGTTTAATATCTTTACGTTGTTCATAATGTTCTTCGATGATTTAATTAAGAGCCATGGTGTTCGACGAGTCGGTCAAATTTTCCTTGACGGATCTCTGCACTGTTTAACCCTTTGACGTACAATGGCGTCTGGGAGACGTCGTTCATGTGCTATTGTAGACGTTGACGTCTCCGAGAAACAACTTGGCAGTGCAAAAATGTCTAATTATATATACTCCAAAATGTCTTGTAATATTTCATACTTTAAACTAATAACTTATTATTTTATAATGTCACGTAATTAAAGTCCGACCTTGTTAAATGTCATACAGCAACGCAAATTCCAAAGTAAAATATTGCCAAATTAAATAGTACATTTCGTTTCCATTTAATTATTCAATTAATCACAGTTTCTGTACATACGAGAATCGATATGATTTTAATAAAAATTTCGTTGTTAATCGTGAATATATTATCAATATACTCACTGCATTATACAGCAATTTTTCCATTCCACAAGAACGAATTAAATTAAATTAAATACTATTAAATTTAATACTCCATTAACCATACTTATTCGAATCTTTCTATTTACTCTACGATACCCAAGATTACCCAGAAAGATATTAAGAAATTCTTCCCAACCGAAGGAACATCGTTCCAGCTTCCTGTTGCGAAACGCGGCGATCCTAATCAGATTTAACGGAGTATAGTTCGCGAGAAACGCGATTAGTAGAATCGCCGGCGATTCGAACGGGGCGCGATGAATATAAAAGTGGGTCAGGCAGGCGCGAAGCGGCGATATTCGGGTAAAGCCTCGCCGCGAGCGGAGCGCAAATAAGTTATCTCTGTCTCATTAATTCAAATCAAGGGGAAGACGGCGTGATGAAACTCGGTCTCACGAATTCCCGGCGCCTTCAACGCGCGCTCTGTGCGAACCCAGTTCCGCGACAGCGAGCCCGTTAACCCAGAAATGACACGGTTTTGAACAAGACGCGGCCCGCGAACGCCCGCCGATTATAATTGAACGGGAGATTGCATAGGCTTGCAGCGTCAGACCGGCGTAAACATCGGCGATGTACCGGCGGAAGAGGGTTACTAATCGGTAAAGTGCTCCCTTTTGTGTCACCTATTCCTTTCTGCGGGAGATAAAGTGGCGCGACAGCATCTCCGGCTCACAATGAAGAGTCGCACACCGAGCGCGGCCCGTGGCCCCATGAATCCGCGCGACACGCCAACAAATACTTGGACGCGGATCGCTTTGGGAACCTGGCCGCGCTTATCGAATGCAAAAGGGACTTCAAAAGAAATCTTCGTTATCGGGGGCCGACAATAAATCTCCCGAAGAACCAGAATTAAGTACAGTCTGGTTACGCTGCCGCCCTTCGTGGAGAGCGTTCCGCCGGAATCGGTGAGTATGGGCTGAGCTATCAATCACTGTGCCCATTAACGTGGCGTCCGGAGTTCTCGACAAATTAAATAGCTTCTTTTACCTATATCGTGCTTGTTGGAACATTTGAATCGTACGTTTCTCCATAATTAAAGTATAGAGATAGGGCAAAATGTTTGACGAAATATATATGTAATAGTTTTTGAGGGAGTGGCCTTGAAACAGTGGAAATAAGCCTTTTCCAGTTACTCTGATCTAGTTACTGTACACTGATTTAATTACTGTGTTCTCTTCTAGATACATCTTCGATTCTAGATACATCTTCCCTAAAATGGACGTCTTTAAGGCGTTTGAAAGACGTCTTGATTTCTAAGACAGGACGTTCCTAGGACTTTCGTAGTGAATTAGAATCGTCTGGAAAATGTCCCGAGTATTGTACCCCAGACGTCTCTAAGACGTCTCTAAGACGTCTGTAAGACGTCTTTAAGACGTCCTCGTGCCATCCGGGTCCAATGTAAAGCATCGTCGCTCAACGATCCCCTCCGCGAGCAGCCAGCATCCGCCGCCCTCGACGAGCAGCCACAGAGAGCAAGTTGTAGAACGTGCCAAGTTTATTCGGCGTCTCCGTCAGAAAGAAGAGAAGGGGTCCCGGATCTCGTGCATGTGTCCGCCCGGGGAAGGGCGGCTGTTTTTGCCGGGCGAGAAATGGCAAGCGATTTCGGTCGAACGAGAACTGACGCGGCGTCAGTCGGTAATGGAGTTAATATTTTAGCGGCGTCGGCGGCGTGGCTGGCAGCGGCGCATTACGCCGGCGTTTACCCCGGAACGCCTCCGACTTCTTCAGCCGATGGGGGTGGAAATGACTAAGGAACTTCCTCGAGGAACTGCCTGGAGGCCGGCGGAACGAGAGTCGCATACATTTCACGGTTGTTTTCGTGACAAACGTTACGCGGAATTCCTCGACATACGGGAGAACGAGCCGCGAGAAGAACAAAGTACCTTTTTCCCCTGGCTTTCCGTTCGTTCCGCCGCGCCGGCAGCCCTCTTCTTCGCTTTCCCGTGCGCGGCTCTATATACCACGGCCGTCTTGGAAGACGGTGCCGGGGAACGGGACTGTTTGCGAATCCAGCCTGGCACGCAAGTCAACCGTTATTTCTCTCCTGACCGGGGAGACGCGATGACGCCACGCGATTCGCGCTTCGACACTCTCCGCGATCCGTTTTCCTGGCGACTTTTGCTGGCGACTTTCGCCGACGACTTTCGCCGACAGCCTCGCGCCGATTCGCGTCGGACCGTGGCAAGTCAGCCGCGATGAACGTCATCCGACGTCGGAAGGAGTCCTGTAGGCTACCAGGGCGAGCCAGGACTCTGAGATAGGTACCGCGGACCCCGTGATCCTGTTTGTTTCACCGGAAACGTACCGGATGCTCTACTTTCACATGAAAATACCTCCGAAATTGCGTAATTTTG
>CM052153.1:3890839-3901827 GCA_028455555.1 Augochlorella aurata | reverse complement strand
AGTTATTTAACAAAATATATAGCCATAATCGGTCACCAGCTCTGCACGCGGATATTCGCTTGTAGAAACATAACATTCGATTACTCGATAAAAAATAAACAAGAATTTTTGTTACCAAGTCATATGATATTATTTTTACGCAAATCTTTTTCTGCGAATCTTTCTATTTTCTTTGACAAATGATCGAACCATTTTTCTCGGAAGTAGATCAGCAGAGTGCGTCGCGGTAATATTTTCCTGGAAATTAAACCTAGTTCAGTTTTGCGACCAAATAAATTGATTTGCTCGCGCAGCGAACGGGATAATATTAAATTCAATATTTAATATAACGCAAAACCATGGAAACCTTTCGGAACTTAAAATACCGATCATTCGGATAGACGGTAATCAAATATGCGCGGTAAAACGTTACATCGATTCGCGGGACAGTAGTATGGAATCACATTTGCAAAATAGTGGGGAAACTCGATCATTTTATTTATCGGCTGGCCGGCCGAATGGAATTCGATCTAATCTACAATGCAAAGCTCTAAATATCTCGAATCGGGAAATTGTTCGTTTAGGCTGCTTGTGCAGTCACCGTCTGTATTATTTTCGGGAAGCGTGCAGAGGGCTCGCGTTCGTTAGCTTCTTTATTTCCGCGAATTTTAAACGGACTTTAAACATTTTTATTTCAGGGAATAATTAAACTTTAAACTTTTTTACTTCAGTGAAAAATTCAACTTTTATACTTTTCTATTCCAGTGAATGATTATTAAACTTCAAACTTTTTTATTTCAGTTTATAATTGAACTTTAAAATTTATTTCTCCAGTAAATAATTACTAACCTTTAAACATTTTTATTTCAGGGAATAATTAAACTTTAAACTTTTTTTCTTCAGTGAATAATTCAACTTTTATAATTTTCTATTCCAGTGAATAATTATTAAACTTCAAACTTTTTTATTTCAGTGAATAATTGGACTTCAAAATTTATATCTCCAATAAATAATTACTAACCTTTATTAATTTTTGTTTCAGTGAATAATTAAACTTTAATCTCCTTTTGCTTCAATGAAAAATTAGAATTTCATACTTTTGTATTCCAATATAATAACTAAACTTTAAACTCTCTTGCTCCAGTGAATAATTGAACATTTTTAATTCCAGCGAATGATTATTAAACTTCAAACTCTTTTACTTCGCTGAATAATTGAACTTTAAACTTCCTTATTTCAGTGAACAATTGAACTTTAAGCATTTCCATTCAGCGAATAATTAAACTTTAACCATTGCAACCACGCATACCGGAAATTCCATCGGAATAGGTTACCGCGCCGGTTAAAGCTCGTGGAAACTACTTTTTCCGAGATCCGATGACCGATGTCCGCAAAACGTCCAGAATATTGTCTGCGTCGTTGTTGCGCGGATTTTGGCAGGTGCGCGCAGCAGGCCTTCGAGCACAGGCCCTGAAATCCGTTTGTAGGCCCTAGGCGCGCCGCGGTGAAACGCGCCTATCGCATAAAGCGAGCCCGTGTACACACATTTAACAGTTGTACCGAGAAATTGCTGGCATATTGCGATACGCGGCAGAGAATGCGACATGGATCCGTGCGCGAGCTCAACCGACTATGCGGCTCGATGGACGTTGTTGAAGTATCCGAGCTGCGCGGGGAGGGGGGCCCGTCAAAGCGACGCAAAACGCAGACACTTGATGTAATTTCGCGCTTTGCTGCACCAACTATTTTTTGTTTCGTCGCGGCCCGTCTACCTTTTGTGCCCGTTCTCTTCCTTGCGCCTTCGACTCCTCGATATCGACGACGTGCCCGGTCCGGTCCGGTCTCGGTCCGGTTATTCGACCGAATATTCAACAATTAGAATAGGCTTTTAATCCTTCGCCCTCGGAGCCATCTCAACAAAATATTTAAATAATAAGTAAATACAAAATTATTTTTCTGACTCATGGTATGTGCATTTCATACAGCAAAGTGCATTTTATGCATATTAACCCCTTGCGCTATGATTTTTTTTTGAACTACGTTGATTAGCACTTGGTGCTTAATAATTTCCTCGATGAAACAAAAGGATTTTTATTTTCCGATTGTCTCCTCCATTTGCAATTTTTAGTGACAGAAGATTCAAATTTTCCTTCGATTTAACCCTTCGCAGTTGTATGTCTACTCTCAGCCACCAAAACTATCTATTAATATTTTATATCTCTTTTATTTTTACATAAAATTAAACCATATTATCGTGTCACATATATCTAAACTTTAAAAAAGGATTGACAAATTTTGTTTTTCCTTTTTAACCTAGCATATTACGTATCACCGTTCGTTCAACGAAAATTAATTCCGACCAGCATGACACCTATGTGTAAACTTAATACGACCGTAAAGGGTTAATAGAAATTATTGGCAGCCGTATTTATTAAATTATGTACGAAATGTTCGTCACGCGTCTGACACGTTATTATAATGCTAGCGGTTAAATCGAGTCCTGTGACTCTAGTGCAAAGGGTTAAAATCTATCCGAAGAGTTTACAGAAATTCACCCTCTATGGTATAACCTAAAATGTAATTTTTAAATAAATATCGCAATAAAATACAGTGATATATAATGCAACAAAATTATACGACAAATGCGATCACGATGGGGTGTTACCGGACCGAGACCGGACCGAGACCGGATCGTGACCGCAGCGTTTCTGCCGTAAAGATAACGCGAGTTCCGAGGGCGGTCGCCTCCGACTGAAGAAAACTGTAACCTAACGACCGGCGTCGAAGACAGGAATTTCTGTCGAGTCTGCACGGCGGAATCGTTCCAATAAATGGATTGCAATTTGAAAAAATTGCCGAGGCTCCGGGAAACACAGGGCGAGTCACGCAACCGAGCCGAGTCACGTATCTGGCCGCGTACAAAGTAGAGGCAGCCGGGAAAATTGAGAAGATTGATATAACAAAGAGTATTTACATATTACCCCCGTTCTCGCGTTCGCAATGCCGCGAACACGGGGCGCGATCGCGACGCCGTTTTTACCAGTCTTATCTCCGTCGCGAACGGTTTGCTCCCCTTATCGATCCGCCCGTTGGAAAATTCTGTTGAAATACTGATTAACCCCTTGGCTGCGATTTATTTCGTAACTGCACCCTCCGCGCGTAATTCACCGTTAATTGTGCGCTGGAAGGAACAGCAGCGTTGCGTTCTTACGTTCTCCATTATTCACCGGGCTGGTTAAATATTAATAAGACTGTCCAGATCGTGTGCATTTCGCAGGGACGAATAAATAGAACGCGGGACCCTGTGGACACGATCGTTTAGGGTAATTGTTTTCGGTTTGTGTGATAGGCTTTAATCTCCGTTTAAATTTCCCGCGATTGTCCAACGGTTACGGTTGCTCTGAAAGAATGAGGACGGTAGTGTAACTTTGATTTTGAAGCCATATGTTTAAATAAATATACGTTGGAGGGAGAAAATCCTTTAGTGTATAGTAAGGTATTTTTTAAAATGCACTAGTAATAAATAATAATTAATTTCTAAGAATAATATTATTATTATATTAATATAATCTTTTTACAAATTTCTTCAGATGCATCAAGAACTTAGGATAACAAATTATATTTACAAGTGTCTTGTACATGACTGTTCACCCCCATCGAGTGAATTCGGTGATGGAAGTTGCAAGTAAAAAAATACATGCTATAAACAAATCAGAAGATCATATAAAATAGAGATCGTAAATGCATAATAATTAAAAAAATTTTAAACTTTTTGAAACGTATCGTTAAATAACTTTATTTTTATAACTTTCCAACTTAACTTTATAAGTCGTAGTAACTGTGATGCATGATGTTTTATGTTATTTATAAGTGAGTGATCAACGTTTTGGAAATTATCGATTAATTTCGCGATAAAATAATTAATTATCTAAAAACCGCAGAGCGTCAACAATATTTAAAATTTTATTTGGATTGTACAATAATTGCCATAAACTTTCGTAAGGAACCGCGGTTAATTGGTTACAGGAGACGAGCTGTTTAATGAAATTTCTAACGCGGTGCCGATGAAATTATTCCCCGGATGTCAGAGAGGAGAATTGGGTTTCCTGACGTGTTACTGCGGCGTAACACCGTCACCTTTACTTGGCAACAGCAGTTAGCGTCATTAAGTACTTTCAATTCCAGTCCGGGACACAGTAGTCAGTCTCTTGTGATATCTTATCTAGTTATAAGTTGCACTCTGATCCCTCCCCCCATCTTCGCGCTAAGCAACTACCGAGCATCAAAGACTAAGACCAGACCGTTGTTACATCGTATACCTATGGATCCGTACCTGTATCCGACAGTCGATGGACGTCGATTTGAGAAACTTTGGCCACGGACCCAGGAGACCAACGTCGGACGAGGGAAAGATACCGCGGGCCAGAAGTGCAGGGGATGATCCACGCGATTGTGTTTCGGCTTTGGTCGCCGGTGCAGGTAGAAAAATATGTCGGGGCGGAAAGCCGAGCGGCTTCGAAGCGTTGCGAGTAGACTGTGGATTTTTATGCAAAATAATAATTGTTGATTTGCAATTTTTTGGCAACTTTTTAACAATTTTTTTAGTATTTCTATAGCAATTTTTTTAGCAATTCTTTAGTAATTTTTTTAGCAAGCTTTCAGCAATATTTCAGCAATCTCTTAACAAATTCTTTAGAAATTTTTCAGCAATATTTTGACAATTTTCCAGCAATATTTTAGCAATTTTCAGCAATATTTTAGCAATTTTTCAGCAATATTTTAGCAATTTTCAGCAATATTTTAGCAATTTTTCAGCAATATTTTAACAATTTTCCAGCAATATTTTAGCAATTCTTATAGCAACTCTTCAGCAATTTTTCAGCAATTCAGCAGTCGTTTGCTTAAGCAATCGCAAGTTCAGGGGTTATTTACCTAAGTAACCATAAATGGTGAATTTTTATAATATTGAAATATATCATAGCAAATATTAGTTTCTCTCTTCTACATTCTAACAATCCCCTTTTCATTCATTTTGTTCAACGTTTTGCAATACAAATGAATTCCGAAACCTAATTAGCGTCACCCCTAAGTGACCAAAGCGTGCACTAAATCCATTGTTCGCGCGACAAAGTAACGTTGCGAAGATTCATCTCGGTAGTAATATTTCTGGCGAGGTGATAACACGTTGCCACGATCTCGTAATAAATACTGTAACAGTTCAAGGGGCACGGTCAGGAAATCATTTGCCAAGGGAAATGTTTGGAAGGCAGTCATTTTCGGGATTGCTACTGCCATCGAGCCACATGTAGGGTTGAAGTCCGCTGAGAGAAGGGTCGCTATGAAAAATTGCTCTTTGAAGGCCCGCTAGGGGAGGGGGCAGGTTCAAGAGTATGTAGGTCTTCAAGCTTATGATCATTGATTCAATCGATGTTGAACACGGGAGTCAGGACCGACCGTGAGTAGTAATAAAACCGCTCCAAGCTCTATAATTTCGGGGCAATATATTTGTTGCCTGCTGGGAGATTACTTTCACCGAAAATCTCTTCGAGATGAACTTGGACTTATAACTATCCTGATGCGAACGTCGTTTTTATTTCCGGAATTATTTACGATACTTTTTAATTGTGGATTTCTTTTAATTATGGATTTCTTTTAATTATGGATTTCTTTTAATTATGGATTTCTTTTAATTATGGATTTATTTTTATTATGGATTTCTTTTAATTATCGATTTCTTTCAATTATAGATTTATTTTTATTATGGGTTTCTTTTATTCACGATTTGTTAAAGTCATGAATGTTTTGATATCTGAATTTTTTAAGTTATGCATTTTTGACGTAGGTCACTTTTTAACTTCGAATGTTTTCGATTTATAAATTCTGTTGAATTATTTACGAAATTCCCTTAACACTTTGCGCTCGGATGGCGACTCTAAGAAATTGCTATACCATTTTTCAAGATAATTGTAATAGTATCAGACTCGTTTACATTTAGAGACTGATAAAATAAAAAATATTCTACTTGCCAATAAGCTAAATTTCATACGCATAAATCATATAAAATAGAAATAATATAGATCGGAAAAATCATATAAAATACCTCAATCGTATAAATCATATAAATCAAATGAATCATATAAATCACATAAATCATATAAAACAACATATCATATAAATCGCACCAAATCATATAAAATAGAAATACTATAGATCGGATAAATCATATAAAATACCGCAATCGTATAAATCACATAAATCATACAAAACAAGAAATCGTATAAATCGCGGCAAACGATATAAAATAGAGATACTACGGATCGGAAAACATGTTAAAAATATAATAAAAAAAGCTTCGAGAGCAAAGGGTCGATACCGCGAATGTGTTTTTTTATGCAACACCTCGTTAAATAGTGTTCGCGCGATTAAACATAGTTTGCGTACAGCGCGGAGCCGCAACGCGGCGCACGTGTGTTCGAAAGTCGGCGTCGTCCCCCTTTTTATTTTTGTATAGTCGCATCGCCCGGACTAGCGATGTAATTACAGAGAACAGTGAACACGGTTCTGCACTCGTTTCTATTTTTTTCCCTTTCATACGCACCCTACTATCACCTTCCTCCCTCGTTCCCTCTCAGTCCGAAGACAAGTATCATTGTGAAGGTAACATGACTATAAAGGGGTCGGAAAAACGCGATACAGGCTAACTTCGTTCGTCGTAAAACACCGTGCCGTGGAACTATCAGCGACTGCGACACCGAGTTGCCGCAAATATATCTCTGGATGTAACATCTTCAAATGTAATTTAGAAAATTGCTCCGAGAAACTACGATTTTTTTATAAAAACCTGCGAACTGACGAGTTGGAAAGTAATTTCTCTCTTCAACCCTTTGCTGTCCCAAAATTTGTATTTTTCTAAGAAATTATGATATAATTATACTATACGATATTTATAGCAATATCCTCGTATTATGTTTATAGAAATATTATATTTATAGAAATTATAATATAAATATAATATACGTTATTTTAATCATTATAATTGTAAAGAAAATGATACGGCAAAGGGTTGATCCAAAAATGAAAGAGGACTTTTCAACGTTTAAAGTAAATATTATTCAACAATGCATTGTCCTATAGCTTGCTGAGATTTTTATAGCTTCGAAATCTTCTGTCTAGTGAATATAGAAACTAATTAATATATAAACTAAAATAATATAGTAATTAAATACATATTAGTAGATATTTTTACGCCATTGCCGCTATTTCAAAATCACAGTACTAAATAACAAAATCAATTCACCAATTAC
The DNA here is from genome assembly GCA_028455555.1 of Augochlorella aurata. Classification (NCBI taxonomy): domain Eukaryota; kingdom Metazoa; phylum Arthropoda; class Insecta; order Hymenoptera; family Halictidae; genus Augochlorella; species Augochlorella aurata. The sequence continues at coordinate 3,894,544 of CM052153.1, read as the reverse complement.
AAAATTGCCAACAGCGACTGCGGATTAGCTATGCCAGCACTGTCGGCAAGCGTTTAAAAATCGTTTGAACATAGCGATCCACTTACCGCGCTCGTAACCGAAGGGTAAATAGATCTTATTGACGCTGCGCCAGCAGAAGATCTATTAACGGTAACATCAATTAATCTATCCTCAAAGCCTCTTCCGGAGCGTGGCTGATCAAAGGCCCCCCGTCGGACGAGCCAGGGCAGGCGACGAATCGAAAAGTGATATTTTCGAGCGGCATTGAAGTTTAGGCTGTTGACGCGGAGTCTTCGAACCGGAGCTGGACTCGAAATCTATCATTCGCGACACGCGGGTCTCCCCGTTCGAGGGCAGCAGACCACCCGTTTCATTTCGATTTCTATGGCGGCCTTTGTGAGCGCGCACGCCGACAATCCGCAGAAACGGACGATTGATTCGTTTCAATACGGAGCGCCGAGCATAACCAACTCCGCGGCAAACGTAAGCTCGCCGGCAGGGGTCCCGATTCCTGTGCCACCCCCCGGCCCGCTCCCGGGGCTTTTCAACCACCGGCCTAATTCGCAGTTCGCATAATCGTCAAGTACTTTGGACGTTCCGTTCTCATTCGACTTTTCGCTGGCGCTCCTTGCAATTCAAACGAGGATTAACGATAATGGACGGCATTCCGCTCGATATAAAGTGTCTCGCGTTCGTCACGCGATCCCGAGGCTCTCCTAAACCAGCCCCGATGGAAGACATGCCTGCCTTCTCCCCTCTGCCTTCTCTCGCTTTCCTTTTTTTTCTCTGTTCTCGTATCGGACTCGCGGCGCGGAACAATGACGGCCTACATTTAACAGGACTCGTCGGCGTGCTGCTGTCAGGGCTGTGCTAATTCAATTATGCCGCGATTCGGTTCCGTTATCGGATCGCATCGTGTTCCAATTATATTGCAATTCGAGTACATTGCGTTTCGATTCGAATATTTCGGTTGATTCGATTGCGAGTTGTTTTAACCGCGAGTGTAATTGGAGTAGAATGTAAGTGGAGTAGAATGTAATTGAAGTAGAATGTAATTGAAGTACAGTGTGATTCAAGTACGATCTTTAGATACAATGTAATCTAAATACAATGTAATCTAATTACTTTGTAATTTCATTCAATGTAATTGAAATACAATGTAATTGAAGTACGATGTAAATAAAATACAATGTAATCGAATTACATCGTAATTTAATTCAGTGGCGTGCGAGTTTCGAATTACAATACAGTTGAATTACTTTACTATTTCATTCAATGTAATTCAACTACAATGTAACTAAAATGCATTGTAAACTAAATATTATACAATGTACTTAAAATTACTTTGCATTACTTTGAAATTACTTTGTAATTTAATTCGATGTAATTCGAGTACAATGAAATTGAAGTACAATGTAATTACTTTGAAATTATTTTGTAATTTAATTCGACGCAATTCGAGTACAATGAAATTGAAATAAAATGTAATTGAAGCACAATGTAATTACTTTGAAATTACTTTGTAATTTAATTCGATGTAATTCGAGTACAATGAAATTGAAATACAATGTGATTGAAGTACAATATAATTGAAGTACAATGTAAATAAAATACAATCTAATCAACTAACATCATAATGTAATTCAACGACGTCCGAATTACGAATTACCATAGAATTGAATTACTTTGTAATTTAATACTCGAACGTGTAATCAGAAAGCATCGCGCTTTTTTCTGAGACGTGTCATGCAACCTTGGAGTCGCCGGCACCGTAATCTTCGTTTCTGCAGAATTTAGTGCATACTGCAAATTGTTTTTCTGCTATCCCTCGCTGATTTTCCTACAACAAATCACGTTAAACACAGCTCGACCACCCTGGCCACTGTGTACCGTAGGCCTAGACCGGTAAAACGCCGACGTGTAGAAAGATAGAGTTCGCATGGTTAGCAGCTGTAACAATATTGCCAGTTGTAATTTAGCGTGCAGCGTTGCAGGAAACAAATGGCCGAGAAAAACGCAGCCGCGTAACCGTATCAACGTATTGCTTTTCTAAGTGGAGCGGAGGGGCCGTAATTCCTAATTCATAACTCGTCAGAAATGAATTCGAAATGTTCTGAATAAATAGCTAATAATTTCCGTCGCCGGACAAAGTCGCGGGCGCTGCACGGGTTTCGCTGCAACGCGCATACCAGCGGACTGCACTTCGTACAGGATTCCGCGGAATTACGGATGAATTATTCGAGGAATTGCATTACGATTACACTCGTGATCGAACGAATTAGTAATTGAATTACCTCTAGCGTTCGAATTGATTATTTGAATTACGGTGTAATTCGAATATAGCGTAACTCAATCGCGATGTAATTGACATATAACATAATCGAATTGCAATTTAATTCAAATTGCAATTTAATTCGAATATAATGTAATTCGAATATAATGTAATTCGAATGTAATGTAATTCGAATATAATGTAATTCGAATATAATGTAATTCAAATTGCAATGTAATTCGAATATAATATAATTCGAATATAATGTAATTAAGCTATCCAATTAGAAAGTCTCTCGAATTTCCTAGTTTTCTAGAAGAATCACACTTTTACATTGTAACCGTCCGTGATCTAAGAAATCGGGATACCACGACATAGGTTAAAATCATTTAAACAAATCAAGCATCGCTGGCAAAATCTTCTATTCATATATTGGCAATCGACCTGTTCTAACTTGGTAAGAATTCGATCCACGCTGCGGTCCGATCGTTGGAAACGGTTCGAAAAAATTGGACCCTTAAAAAGGACCCGGTGGCGAGCGAGAAAAGCCACACGCACTCGCCGGGTCCAGGTTTGCTCTGTCGGTTAAATTTTAATATCGGTCGGCGAGGTGCAGTCTTCCGTTCCGCGTCGGAACAATGGACGATATATTCATATTCACCGAAATTCCGTTTGAAGCGTTCGCGGGGTGCGCGAGGCTGCCGGGATGTTGCAACCCGCGGAGGCTAAGTCGCCGAATTCTCGCGACGCGCGGCCGTTTTTCATTGGCGGCCTCCTACGCGGCTGGAACCCTCGCGGACAATTGAATACGTGTTTCCGTGCGAGTGCGTGAGAATATTCGCGTAAACAGGGTGAGCGAAGCGCGGTGCCGAGCAATGAACACGCGGCGCGGGCTCTCGCGTCTGACGATGAAGCCTGTCACGCGCCAGGAGCCTCGAGCCGCGCGCGCGACGCGATCCTCGCAGCGCCCGGCCACATAATGCACCGTGAAAACCGAAGAGAAAGGAAAGTCATTGCCGTCATCGATCAATCCGACGCACAAAGGCCCCGGTCCCAGGATACGCTCGAGCAATTACATTGTGAACCCCGCTCGCCGGGTCACCGGCAACTTTCTTTTTAAGCTGACGCACACCGCTACCACCCTATTGCCGCCGCGACAAAACCCGTGACTTTTCAACTAATGCATTTCCAGCGCGAGCACCCCATCGCTGCTTTAGAATACAGGTGGAATATTTAATTAACCTCCGGGCAACCGAATTTTATAGCTCCTTATTTCTGTAGAACAAATAATGAATATCGGAATATCTGCACTGAATTATTATATTATTATATGGGAATATAGGATTATATTCATATCATATAATATTACATGAGATTGAATATGACAGTATGTAATATTAAATATGATATTACATGATATTTAATATGATATT
>CM052153.1:3879395-3890739 GCA_028455555.1 Augochlorella aurata | reverse complement strand
ATGATATTGAATATGATATCATATTACATATAATATTACATGATATTGAATATGATATCATATTACATATAATATTACATGATATTGAATATGATATCATATAATATTAAATATGGCATTATATAATATTAAATGTAATATTTTATGATATTGAATGTGATATTATATAGTATTATATATAATACTATAATATTATATATGTGAATATAATATTATATATATTAAAATCATATAATATTATACATTGTATTATAACAATTTCGATTGTTCTTTTCGGCACAAAGGTCACCTAAATTGACGTTAAAACAGATTTTGAGGCAGCTCGAAGCAACGTGAAAAAATCGTAGCGGCGTTTTTCGGCGTTCCTTTTTGCAAAGTCTCATCGAAGTTGATAAATACTATTACAAAAGGGCACCGCACGAAGGAAGAAGCTTAAGTTTAAGTAATATCAGTTTCAGTAGGAGGCCAGCGCAGCGATTTGGTTGGTATAGCTCTCGAACGCGGAATGTTCACAGGTCAACGCACACATCTCTTAAAACTTGTTCCGGAGGCAGCAACATTATAAAACATCGTTCAGCCCGTGTTCTTTTTAATTAACAGAATACCGGCATTTCCGTGTAACACTACATTTGAAGAAAAACTCAAACCGACCTCAGCCCTCCTCCTCCTCCTCCTCCTCCTCCTCCTCCTCCGGATTACGGAGGCCGCTGCGGTTCCACACAACTTCAAACTATGCGCGCTTTCATGTGTTTTATGCTGCTCGCTGTAATCTCATCAAATTCCTAGTGCTGCAAAGCAAATTAGTTTGCACTCGCCAATCCGCTGAAATGTACATTACACGAAAGATCCATGGAACAGAAACCGGAGAGTCCAAAGGAGAGTTAAAACGTGGAAAAACGTAGTGTTGCCCCCGCCGTCGTTTAACCCACAGAAATCTTTAAAGCACCGCGCTCTTGGCTTGCGCTTAATTCACTTTGAAAATTTCACGGGGGCGTCCTTTAATTAATGTCTGCTAATATGTGCGGGATTTATTCAGGTACGTGTATAGGGTCTGTTCATTCGTATTTAGCAGTTGTTATCTATTATTGTTTAATCATTGTGTACTTTTTAGTCATTTTTTGGATCGATATTGTCGTATGCGATTGTCAGTTTCATATTCTTTGGCCGATGTTAACAATTAATTTTAATCTAGAAATATTATAGAAAAACATTGCATTTCAACTGCATTGTAATTCGACTACGTTATAATTCAATCACGCGACACAAATCTTTTAATCGATTCAAGTTACTAATTAATTTAATCGCGAGTGTAATTTAAATACAACCTTGTTCCAATACAATGCAATTTAAGTGCAATGTGATTCAAATACAATGCAATTTAAGTGCAACGTAATTCAAATACAATGTAATTAAATTACGAATTACTTTGCAATTTAATATTTTCGTATAATCAGAAAGCTGCGTAGTTTTCTACAACGCGTCATGCAACCTTAAAGGTTGCAATTTAAGCGCAGAAATATTATTTAAAAACTGCAATACCCCCAATCGTATCATACAAAAATCATCCACTCGAAATTCGGGGGATGTTAACCCTTTGCACTCGAAGCTGTTTCAACCCCAAAACCTTGACATCTCCTTCGACCTACAGTATTTCAATATCGCATGATTTATTTCCAGCAAAGCGCATGACGTCGAGCTTATAGATCATTGGCATTTTAAACAATGTTTTAAATACAACAAAATCTAGTAGCATAAACATTCTTCCGAAACACCATCCAACTTATTTCCAACGATGCTGCACGGTCGCCGTTCGATCGCAAAGGGTTAAGAATCGAGCCGAGGGATGAAAATGGGGTCCACTTATCCCGATCGCTTCCCCATATCACGGCCGAGCGTTATTTTAAGCGATTCGTCTCGAGAGCGCGGTTGGAACGGCGTCGCGCGGAAATGGGGCAGGGTGGCTAATGGACGTGCCGCGAGCGGAGGCAGGTTCCTAACTTCCGGAGCTTATATTGAACAGCAGTGATTGAAACGAACTTGAATCGTCGGAAGTTCCCGGCAATGTGTAATGTACACGCGTCTTCCGAGTGTTTAAATCAATTCCGAACAAGTTTCCGCCGTCTTGCCCCCCCCCCCCCCCCCCCTACCCGGTGAAAGACGGCGACGTCGGAGGTGCGGTTTGTGAATTCTACGTGTCGGCGTGGCGCCTCGCGACACGGTTGCGTCTGGCCGTCATTGAGAAATATTGGAATTTCAGACGACGTAAAAGAGTTTACGTCGATAGGAATTTTATTGGCGCGTCACTTCCGTCTAGCGACGCCGTGCGCGCCGGCTAAGGGCGATGGAGAAAGACAGCCGCGGCGTAAAATCCGCGCGAGCGATTCGCGACACGTGCGGCCATTCAGGAGCCAATTACTGTGCCCTGTTAGCAGCCTTTAGGACTTTCCGCTGCTGAAAACAACTTCTGCCATTTATACGGCGATTCTTAAGGGCTTCTCGATGCTTCTTTCGTCGACGGAAGTGTCAAAATTCCTTTGAATATTAAGAAAAGGAACGAAGATTTAAACAAACATAATCGCGGTATCGTTTCTCCGCGATCTTAATAAATTTTGCCAATGTAATTAACCCTTTGTACTCGAAGCCATTTTAACTGTAAATCTAAACTTACTTTTCTGGCTTGAAAATTGATTTTTTAACTCAGTTTTGCTTCTAATAAATCTTTAAATATAAATCTTTGTTAGTAGAAACATTATTTTGGAACCTGATAGAACAATTTTAATGGTGTCCCAGAGTCACCACTCGAGTGCAAAGGGTTAACATTGTAGAACGATTTACCTTACCGAATCTTAATCTTTATTTTTCAGTATTTTCTTAAGGTTTACAGTAGATTTCGCTAAATTAGTATAAGAAAATTCGAATAATTTTCGTAATATTTAAAGAAGTTTTATATATGCAATTTCCGCGAATAAATAATTCGTTGCGTTCGAGTAGAAAAGTTAGCCACGCGCGGTAAATACAGAGTCAATTATGGCCGCCGATAAACAAAGGGCACAGTAATTGGCCGGGCCAGAGTAACTGGCTCCACTGGCCTATCACCGCGCGTGGTAACTGCCGAGAGAAACGAGAATGGCAGCAACACCGGGAGGATAGGGGACGCCAGTACTTACGGAAGCGGCCGAGAGGACGTCGGGTCGCGACCGTGGTCAGGAAGTCTTCGTTTGCCCGAGTCGGTCGGTTCCGGCAGAGGCAAAGCCGGAGTCTCATTACCCCGGCAAAATTCTCGCATTTTCCGCTAAATGTCCGTTTCGTGTTAATGAACGACTTATCTTCATATTTGCTGTCACCGCGTGCGCCGGCCAGGAGCTCGTTTACGGAAGTTGGCTAGCCCGCTAACTATAGCGACTGCGGAATTAATTGAGACCTCTCGCCGGTCTATCTTGTTATCCGAGGGAATTCTGGATCCAGAGGAACTGCTCATCGGCGTCTGGGAACGAGCCGCGATGAACTGGCTCATCTAATTATGGCCGCTTCGGAATTCAGGGAGAAAAAGGCGAGCTGGATTCGACAGGCTGTCCTCGGAGACGATCGGTGGAAATATTTGCCGGTACTTGGGGATTGGGTGTCTCGAGGCTCCTTTCTTGGGTGATCGATTTTAGGGTGTATCGATTGTCCGTGATATCAGTTTGTCAACTGTCGATTATGGTCGGCCGACGTTCATCGAGTTTTGTGACAAATTCGAAAGGGGATACTTTGGCGGCGTCTTAGGACGTTTATCATTCAGTGCATCGTCTCGAATTTCTCGATATAGTTGGTGGATGATTTATAATCAATGATATACAATATTCAGCTCAATAATTTATAATATTCAGTTCAATAATTTACATCTTCAGTTCTATGATTTACAATCTTTAGTTCAGCGATTTACAATCTTCAGCGTTGGACATCAGTCGATTATAATTTTTAATTTGAGTCAATGATCGATGAAAAGGATTAACGGTATTGATCGTTGAAAAGTCGACGATTGAATTAATCGATCAACGCGATTGTCGGTCGTCGATTAAACGCCGATTAACGATCAACAATAGTAATTGAATCGTTAGTCGCCGATTCGTTTCTTGCTCGGCTCCGTTTCAGTCGGACGTTTAGGTCTCCCGGTAAACTGTCTGAATTGTTAAGGAGCGGCGATTGTGCAAATGCGCCGTACTAATTATGCAAAGTAGCCTAATTAGCGGATTTGAATCCGACTGAACACGTTTGGGATAAATTGGACTGTAAAAAACGCAGCGTCGCCGATGAGACGTCGTTCAGTTAAGAATAGAGCGTACTTCGAAGTTCGAATTTGAGGAATTTTAAAGTAGAAACCTAATCATGAAAATTTCGATTCGCATATTCAATCTGCTCAAACCGTGACAACTTTTGAAGGAAATTTTTGCACTTTCTGCCTTATCGAAGAGATTTAAAGTTTGGACTATAGTAAGCTCGAGAGTTCTCGCCAGGCCTGTCAGTAATGGCGAACTTTTAAGTGCCGTAGCTATTGATTTTAAACGAACGTGTATTTATAATAATATATAATTATATTATATTACTATTATATTACTTATAATAATATTATTATGTATAATATAATCATATTATATTATAATAATATTATTATGTATAATATAACGATATTTATAATTAATGTAAGTGATACTATTACAGTATTATTACAGTAATATAACTATTTATTATTATACCACTAGTTTCCTTAATGTATTCCCAATTTTGCTAGAACTAAATCAAATATATTCATTGAAAGTAATACAAAGAACAAGCTAATAATTACTCCAGTCAACAAAAGGTAAAAATATGAACCAAATACTTTCTTATGAATAATTACAGCAATATTAAAATATATTTAAAAAATTATGATCTTGAATTGAGAAATTTTCTATATTTATTATCGAAGAATCGTTCTAACATAATTGCACTTACCTGATACGCTGCTAGATTATAGTCTGCTCCAAATAACGACGTATATTTTTCACATTCTGATATACAGTAAATAATGAAAAATATAAATAAAACTTGTCTGCGTCAATTGCAAGACATACACCCTTTCAACCCTTTGGTTACCATGCAGGTCGTAATTAATTTTCGTTAGTAATAACAGTAATATATAGGGTAGGAAAAACAAAATTTATTAACTCTTTCTGAGTAGACATGCGACTGAAAATGGTTAACTGCAAAGGTTTTAAACTATATTTCCCAATTTCCGCGACGAAGCATAAAATCCTAATAACTAATTAAATTTTCGAATGAAAGCATTCTACCGGCCAAACTTTCATCCCCTATCAATCACGTGTAGACTCCGATCAGTCTACCACTGTATTCTAACTTCTGTAAAAGTCACGCGACGTTGATGCGCAATTATTCAAGAAACGATCTAAAACAAATTACAAAAATTTGCAACGAACATTCTACAACCTCGCAGATAGACATCGCAGTTAAAAGAAGAGCAACGGGACGTCGAAAAGCCCAGCAGATCAGGAACGGAATAGGATTCGCAATAAGTCGGGTCGAAATGAACTCGCAACTCTCTACAAATCCATGATTCCTTTATTAAGAAATACTGTATTGTTCCGACAATCGCAAAACGTTGGTACGAATATCATGGCTCTCGAAGCTATTACGTTCTCGCCGCATGCGTCCCGGCGTCCACGAGAAGACGGAGAGAGACACAGGTTCGCGCTGATCGGCGTCGCGTGGCTCGCCGGCTCCAGCGATCTCGTCCTCCGCCGCAGACTCCCTCGGCCACCCCCGCAGCAGACGCACAGCCACAGATAGCAGAGAGAGACAGAGGCATGCACGGTGGTGTTCGCACTCCGTCGGCCGTGGTCCTCGACCAACAGCAATTCCGCGCTGGACCCGCGCTACAACGAATCTCCCGTCTTAAAATCAACGTACACACCGAACGTTTAAGAGAAGTAAGTACAACATCAATGACTGGTATCCCCGTTCGACTCGCGTCGGAGGACCTTTGGTCTCTCTCTCTCTGACCCTGGCTGCCCCTCCCCCCGTTCCGCGGTCACGGGAGGTCATCGCACCGGGTCTCCCGGCGGAAGCCCCGAGCAGCGACCGCCCCCGGCTTCGTCCGTGCCCCGTCGGTGAAACCGCTGGCCACCAACCGGATGCCAATTGCGCTCGAGACCGTGAAATTTCGCGGGCCAGGTAATTAAACGATCGTTCGATCGGTTTGCCAGCGGCCCCGCCGCTGAAAGGGCGCGTCGCGGTCGCCTCGGCGAACGATGATCATTCTCGCAGTCCGAGCAGAGACGACCGACCCCCTCTCCCGCGCGTTCGCCACCCCGCGCACCCTTTCCTCGCCCAGAGAGAAGACGTAGAGACAAAGAGACAGACACAGAGACAAGATAGACCGGCGTTCCCGGAGCTGGAACTCGTAGCGAGACCTCGCGCCCTTCGTCGCCGCGCCGGCCTCCGTCGGCCGGGCCGAGGCTCTGCCAGCAAACAGTCGAAGGTGCTGCTGCTGCCGCGTGCGTTGCTATGTCGCCCCTGCTCGCAGCTGTCCCTCGTCCATCGACGGCCGCGCCGCCGCCTACCGGTTCCTGAACAGCTCCGCGCACACCAGCAGGACCAACAGATGGAGGATCGTCAGGTGCAACGGCGCCGTCGACGGTCCCGTGGACGACAATGCGTACGCGTACGACGAGTAACACTCCTTGTAGGACTCCAGGTTCAGTCGGGTGACGGTGCAGTAGTGGTGCAGGGCGCAGGCTCCGTTCAAGGGACCGCCGCAACCCCAAATCCGCTCGACCTCCCGCGGCAGGAAAACCGTGTTCGCTGCGTAGTATCTGCGGGGACAGAAACGCCGTGGGGGAGATTGTAGGGCCCGGACGGCGCATAGTGGGCCCGCTTCGACAATTCAGTGATGTTTCAATAGGCACTGGACGTCTTAAAGACGTCCGTTTTGGGGCTGAACGTTCTATAGTGGACGTCTCTAAGACGTCTTGGCTCAGATGTTAAAAGGACGTTAAATTTGGGACATCGTTAAGATGCAGGCAAGGTCGAAGAAGCGTTTTAAAGATGTCCCTGAGACATCCATAAGACGTCTTAATTTGTAACACATTTCTAGGATGTTTCTAGGCCGTACATAGGACATTCGAGACGTCTTAAAGACGTCTTAGAGATATTGCAACGAAATGTTCACTAAAAAGAATAAAAAAATAGTCATTTCCAGCTACTAATAATTAAATATTTCTCGCATTTATTAAACAATAAATGTCGATAAATTTCTATTGTTATTTTTGCTCGAATAAAAACTGTTTAAATATTGTTCAAATTCAAAAAATCTTTTTTCTTCATACTAATTAAAACATTAATTCAATTTCATTAATTTCATCATTTCTGCGGCCCACAGACCTTTTTTAAAACAATGGAAATGCAATAATAATCAATGTAGGGTCGTCGATTTTTTCACAGAACGTCGCTGAATTTTTGAAACAGGCCCGCCATGCGTCGTCTTTAAGGGTGACCCGCCTGGGACCGTATCGGGACACTCGAGCGAGCAGTCGCCGCCGTAACGGCGCGATTCCTTTGAAAAGGGTGGACAGTTATCGCCGTCGACGTGGCCGAAGTTATCGGGAGCCTTGGGTAATTATTCCGGAAATATGGAAATTATTAATCCGTCGTTCGACTAACCGGATGCGAGGCCGCGGCGCGGGGACGGCTCCACGCAATCGCCGCATCGGATCATGTAAATGTTGGGCTGACGGTGTCGGGCACTTTGCCACCCCTGGCCGGGTGTGCAGGTGCTGCGTAGCTGTGTAACTTTGTCACGAGCAATTTGCGTCAGTCGTCTGTTAGCGGGCTTTGCGCCCGCCGGATATTTCAAGGTTCCCTGAGCGCGAGGGCGCGAGCATTTTACGGTGTCGCGGGCTGCGATGAGCTCCCAGCGTTTTAGGAGATTGTTCGACATTGGAACCCGGCCGAAAGTTCGGAGAAATGTTGCTCGGTTTAATGGGCGGGATGATCTTCCGCCAGTCTCCGGACACTCGCTTTAATAAATGCCGGGTAAAGTTCGTAACAGCCAGCCTGCCGTCTTGATGAACTTTTCGGAAGTGGGTGCACTTCTGCGTGAGTTATGCGCGGAGTTCCAAAGACGTACTGTTGTTATTTTTATTCGCGATGCGCGATTGCGGCCGAGCATTGGACGACGGTTAATTCGAAACGGAAAATAGGATTGCGTATTCTGGGATAGGAAACAGTAATAACGACAAAGCAACGGTTTCGTTAATAAAATAGTAATAAACAATAATTATACATAAGTAAAATGGAGCAAAACGAATGAGATTCTAGAAACGTGTGCGAAAATCGTATCGAAATTAGTTCGTCTATAAATTATTGTAACTTTGCAACTATTAACATTATGTTGATCAACCTTAATCAGTTAGAAAGCTTGAAGCCTGCTCTTTAAAATGGCTCTTGTTGCATCTCGATCTTGACTTTAGATGAGACAAAATTAATTTATGAAATTCGTCCTTCTCTGCGATAAATATGAATTATAGTTTCATTGTTTTCCAGCGAGAAATCTTTGAAATCCGAACAATCTATACACATTAAAATTGAAACGAGTTTTACAAGAAGATACGGTACTGTCGGAGCAAGTATAAAATTCCGTTCCTCGAAAATTATTCTGTCAACGCGATCCGTCATTTGATAGAGCTCTCATCCCTGCCGCGATTTCGCGGGATTCCCCGTGTAACTCGGGTCTGTTCAAACAGCAGCAGATGATTGAAAATCTTCGCGGCATAGAAATTCGAAGAGAGTGGGCCGGAAGGATCGGCGGAGATGGGGATAATAGAACGGGTCGCGGTGGTTATATTAAGGTGTTAAAGTGGTCGCCGTTAATATTCGATTTTCCGCGGACGGGCGGCCGGAGTTCGACATAGTCGAACGCGGATGATCGATGACTGCTCGTCGACGATACGATCTCGGCCGCGGGCATCGACGGCTCGAAAAATTAGTCGGTGCCCGCGCGATTCTTTACGTACCTGACGAAAGCGTTATCATTGGATTGCGTGAGCCGGTCGGCCAGGTCGTGAAGAGTGATCGCAGTTATTTCCTGGAGGCCATAGTGCTCGAGGAGAGAGTACTCGACCCGCCAGTTTGCCTTCCCGTGTAAATTCGCATCCGGCAGATCAAGATAGTACTGCGTATAATCCAGGACCTGAATACGACAGAACCAAGGAGGGAGCTCGTATATATTCGCAGCTCTTTCAATCGAGACGTCACATAAATAGAGCGTCGTCGCGGCCGGACAGAGATTATGGACGCCGCGCTGAACACGTTTCAACCTACCTGGCCGGTATTGGTTTCGAACTTGTAGAGTCTCAAACCTGGATTGTTGGGCCCTCCGGGCGTGCTCGGCGATATACTGGGTGCCATCATTATCCAAGATACCGGCAGACCTGCCGGCACGAATGTCGTTTCATGATCACAAACAATACCAACCGTTCCTATTATCTGCTTAGTATTGACAAGAACCCTTCGGCGATTTACCGAGGGCATTCAAATGTTCCGATCTTTTATCGGATGCCGTTGGGCTGACCAATTACTGCGTTACTTCTGTTTGGGCGTAGTTAATTCCCTTCCCTTCTTTTTTACAAAATATTTTATAGATTATTATACGGAAATTATTATATCACGACTGAGAACTCTTAAACAAATTTCTGGTGTGTCGACTAAGCATATTAAATTTTTGAAAGCGAATAAAATAAAAATGTAATATGTCTTATTCGATAAATATAAAATTAAGAGTTCTTAGTCGTGATATAATAGTTTGTATATAATAATATATAAAATATTTTGTAAAAAAGAAGGAAAGAAATGTGAGCTTGTAAAATTTTGTAATAGAAATGAAAAACTTTTTATGGTGATTATTGTTTAAATGGCTCTTAGAAAAGTAGAATTTATTATAAATATTTATGCTCCATTAATTTATTAGTATCTATCGACGCGGTAAAATCTGACCGCTTCAAAAAGTGGAATATTTAACACTTTGCACTCGAGTGGCGACTCTGAGGCACCACTAAAAATTAGTATAATATTTTTCAAAATACTTGCAACAATATCAGATTCGTTTACATTAATCTTTATTAAAAGATTGTTAATATTGTAAATACTGTGCTTGCGAATAGGCCCAATTTTACATGCATAAATCGCAATAAATCATATAAAATAGAAATCATAAAACATGTTTTGGATTTCGAATTAAAATAGCTTCGACTGCAAAGGGTTAACTTCAGAAAATATTTCCTAGATCTATTCTACATCCCCAATTCTTAAACAGATCGCCCCTCGATCCCCGGCATATTTTCCAACTAACAACCGCGCCGATGTTTTTACGCACACCCGCCGCGATTCTCTTGTTTATTTGAAAAAATATTTGAAGTTCCCCGAAGCATTCAACAAATCCATTCAGCTTTCATTCCCGCGAATTTATTTCCACTTTGTACATACAGTTTTTATAAGGGTGCTTTCACCCTGTCGGATTGAAAAGTCGAGAGAAAAGCCCGATACTTCTATCGGGGTCACTGGCATGCCCGAAAAGTTCGACTAAAACGGGGTTCTTGAATAATCGAAGCGCCCCACGAACGAAATTATATTCCACAGCGCTTTTAAAAGCATCGTTATAACGTTCGCAACAATAATTCTCTCCTCTTCCAAGCGAGAACGGTTTCGTATATTTCGCAGCGCCGGCGAGGAACTCTATTTCGTTATCCTAATACGGAAACACGGTAGGTAGCGCGCATCTGCCGATCATTTTGAAAAACTCTTGGTCGGCTTGGAGGCGCGCGTAAAGCGGAACAGTTTTAAAGCGCATCAGCCACGTGGCGTGACCAATAAGGGAGCCTGTAAAACGGCAGCGAAGTATTCCGCCGCTAAACGGCTCTCGCGCGGGGAATTTATTGATTATCGTTCTTGGCCGGTGGCGTTTCCGAAGGATTACTTCTATAAATGGAGGTTGATAGTATGCAGCTCGATAGACCCGCGAAATTTATGCTTCCTCGTTCGCTGTCGCTATTTCGAGTGACTAACTGCGAATCTTCGAAATGTTTCTGTCTCCGCGCCCGAGTCGCGAAAGCGATATGAGCCCCGAGGAGTCGGTGCCGGTTTTCGATTGAACCCGTAATTCATGCCTCGAATAAAGAATATTTATCTGCCGGTAATATGCGAGCTTCCGGAAGTCGGTCGTATAATCGACAAAAGAAATATATCGGCTCCCGCGGCTCCCCGGTTGAAATCGATGGTTATCCGAGTGTCTTCCGAGAGGAAACATCCGCAG
>CM052153.1:3853440-3879295 GCA_028455555.1 Augochlorella aurata | reverse complement strand
ATTCAATTGAATCAAATATTGCAATTTTATTTTTAGAATTTCGGCGCGGTCGTCCAAGCGTTAATGACCTAATTATATCAAAATCTTCAGGAAGCATTTGACTTCTACCTCTCCAGAACCACCGTAGCAATAATTGAAAATTATTCACCAAATATCAACCCGTAAACAACGTAAAACTTGTTCTCAATATCTCGCAAGTTGATAAATAAACCTAATAAAAATAACATAAATCATAAATTTCCGCGTACACCCTTTTCACCTACGCTTTCGATCATGGGTCAGAAGGATCGTGACCCAGAAATTGGCGCAGCCAGCGCACATAATTATTTTTACAGCCACCCCTAACTCCGTAACCTCGGTTTCCGGCAAGCGAGCGCGGCGTTAGACTCGCTACGCGCTGGAAACAATGGGACTGCAGCCAACAAACTCTTTCATTCCGACCGCAACAAAAAAGTGTGGAGAAAGGCAAGCACAAAAGAACGAAGCGACCCATTGCCCATTAATTTACAAAGCCGGATGGCCGGGCCCGGCGAGGAGGGCGCGGGTCGCGCGAATCAAAGACACAGGATCGACGTCGCGCGTGGCGAACTCGGCTTTTATTTCGGCCGCGTAATAATAATCGCGGCCGGGGGTTGGAAAGCGGTATCGAGACGCGGAGTGAACGCGTTTCAGAGATTCCGACACGTATCCGCGCAGTGGGCCGGGATTGAATAAAAGCGGCGCGGCGCGCATTTTTTCCGTACTTCCGTATGGAAAGTGGAGCACGTTTGTTCTCGGCCAATACCAGCTGTATATCGCTGGAAAAAAAGAAGAGCGAACCGGTGGGACGAAGAAAGAGAAGAGAGTTCGAGCATCGAGCTCGAGCGATAGAGAAAGAAAAGAAGCGAAATAACGACTCCGTTTCAATCTGCCAATGACAAAGTCGCGAGCGAAACAAAAACCTATTGCGGGAAAAGGGAGTCGCCAAGTGTATCGCGATATCCGTCAAACTTGTCGGTTTCCGGGCCGGGTGGTGCTCGACGGAACGGACATCGGTTCCGATTTCATTCCGATGGGAGATTAAACGTCGCCCGCGAAAATGCCGCGCGCGTTATTAAGTTGAAACCGCGAGACAGGGCCGTGAGAGGGGCCGCGGCGCGCGCCGGCTCTCGGCTATAAAAGCGCGGAAAATGTGGCGTGAAGCGAACGTAAGTTACAAGTGTACGGGACACAGAGAGACGGGCGAAGCGAGGGGGAGACGGAGAGATCGCGAGAGGGCGGAGAGATAGAGAGATAGAAGCAGGAGGGTGAAGCAGGGGCTGGTAGCCGGCAGAGAACCGCAGAGTGTAAAAGGCTGAACGGCGGCGCATCGATTCGACCGACCGAAGCGGTCGATTCACCGCGCTCAACCGCCTACGAGCAGGAAAGAATAGAGAGACAGACGTACCGCCGTCGCTGTAAACCACGCGGAAGGTATCCGAGTGCCAGTGGCCGAAGAACTGGCCCCGAATGATGTCCGCGTTTTGCCGGACCAGCTGCAGGTATCTGTTGTTGTGGCTCTCGCTGAACGCAGCCGCGCCGCTCTCCCGCTCGTCCACACCTGGCGGCGTGTGCCCCACGATGTACACCTGTAACAGTCGCACAGACGATTTACGTCGACTGGATCGCACCCTTCGGAATCCTCCCGGGTCCCGAGGCATTTATAGCGGGATACCGGCCGGCTAATGGCTTCGGAACCTAGTTCGGTGTTGCATTACTCGGTTCCACCGCGCCTATGCAACCTCGAACGGCTCTGCCGAGAGAATATGAGCACCTTCGTGCAAACTTTAACACGCTGAACGCTGCGCCGCGCCAGGTATATTTAACTCGCGCTGCGTTCGGTCAAGAGGTTGCGTGAGCTAAGTATAACTCCGACAATGGATTCGAGTCTACTCGGCTGGTCGATATGGTGTCAGGCATTTTTGTTTTCGCGCCACCGTGGGACCTTCTCTGCTTTTTATTCCACTATTAAGCAAACCCGTAATTATCTTGGTATAATAGTAGCAACGTTGTTTCCAATTTTGTTGAGGCAAGGGTTGGTTATGATAGAACCTAAGCACTTTTGAGTGACGTTATTTTAGATATTACTTGAGACAATATTATTCTTTCATGTATTAGTAATATTATTAATATAATATGTCACATAATATTATTTGATTTATTAGTAACATTACTGATATAACATGTAAAATAGTATAATATTACAGGTATAATATGTAACAGAATATTATTTGATGTATTAGTAATGTTTAAAATAAGATTATTTGACGCGTTAATAATATCATTAACACAAAATTTAAAAAAATATTATTTATATAAAGCTTCAAATAATATCATTAACACGCACAGTAAAAAAGGTCCGTCATACAATGTTCCCTCCAATGAAATTTTCGACATTCTTTTCGAATGAATTTACATATTTATTTTATTTTTTATGAATTCAAATATACGTGGTGCGTACATCTATTTACGAAACACGGTGTTTTATTCCCGTTCGAAGCGTTCATTTTTCCACAGCGCCGCGTAGAGTTACGTTCATCCGGTCTCCTTCTATTATTCCAGCGCGAAGTAACATTTTATTAGTATAATAACGTTCGCGTTACACTTTCATGGGGCAAACTTTGAATCGCATAATAAAACAGCTCGAACTGTCGGATCCGAATGCACGGTCTCCCCGCGGAAAACCGAATCCGAAGCAACTATAATCACGGGACCTCGGGGAACTTCGAGAACATTTATAGCATATAAATATCTGCAACGGGTCACGTATTAAAAACTTTAATCACATTCCCGGCGCTCTCGGTACGTATCCGCTGGAATCGTTCACGAAAGAATAAAACGTTGCGCGGCTCGCGGCAAACGTTCCCGGCTTAACAGTCACTTGGCACTGAATTGCCAATTTTATGCGGGCGCCGTAAAATTTTGCAAAATATCCCGCTTTCGATAACACGCGAAGCGATGTCGCGTTCATTCGCGTTTGTCCGAACGATTACCGCGGGAGGGAGGGGGGCAAGGTTATATTTCACGTTCTTCCACCCGTTGGTATAACGCTGTTTTCCAAAATTCTGCTTTTCGATTGAAATTCTGATTCGATTAAAGCATAAGGGTGCTTTAGAACAGAAATATTCGATGACGACTTCCACGCGAATGAAAGTCGCGTAAATTAGATCCTAAACGAAATGACTTTATCAGTTTATACACCCTCCGCATCGAAATGATTGATTAATAAATTTGCAGCGGAACAACAGGCCGGTTAATTACATAATAAATAAATTAATAAATTACGCAATAAATTTACAATTCCTATTAAAATAGCAGCGATTATTATATAATACAACACGCTACCGCAGTTAATAACGAAAAGTGACAAACGGTTCATGATCGGATCAGGTATAATAGATATTATAATATTAAATATAATCAATATAATAATCTATAAACTGTTAATAAACTATTTTATATAATGTTTAAACATAATTTTCATTCTTTTTATTGACCACCTGATATGTTTGCCTTTTCTTGTCGTTATTGTTTTTATGAGTTGAATCATGTTAGTTACCGAAAACATCTCATAGAGGATATTTGACACCTTCCTTAAATAAATAAAGTTATAATTGAAAGTTCAAATAGTGAGAAATATTAAGTTATTCCCATAACCAATTATAATTCTAAGAATAAATGTATAAAAATATTTGAACACGTTAAAACACGTGACCCTACTGCGACAGAAATCGAAGGCCGCCCCCGGCCGAAACGAGTCCAATTTTCGTCCCCCTCCGATTAATAAATCCGGGCCCGTTTACAGTAAGAGTCCGGCGTTATCTCTCGGAACGACTCGGAGTAAAACGAAGAATTTATTTAGTCCATAAAACAAATCTGCGAAGGCCGAGCGGGGTCGAAGGGCGGCGATATTTCCCACGGCTGCCGCGCTCCCAGCGAAGGGTTAAACGACCTACGTAAACGCGGGGCCATAAACGTCGGACTGCATATAATCTGCGAAAGGATCGCCCCGGCGGAAGGACTCGGCCGACAAAACGGTGGTCCGAGCATTCGTCGTCGAACTCTCCGCGCGGCGCCGTCTTGATTGCGTCGCCGCGTCGCGCCGTCGAGAATTGAGATGTAAAGCGAGAGGTATCAGCCCGTAACGAGGAACTCTCTCGTTAGGATCGGTAAACGGAGTATCGTAACTGTTATCCGCGCGGCGTCGGTGTCGGCATTGACTCAGAATGCGTACATACACTCGCGCGAGAGCCACGAGACAGCTAATCGAGCACGTTCGCGAAATTAGACGCAGCTCGTAGCGATCTTGTTCGGCTCGGGGCCGAGGCTCGAGGCTCGCAAGCATGGTTGCACTCAATTTAACGAGCAAGATGGGATAAAGGATGAAAGGCGGGCTCGGGAGCGAGAAAATGAATGTCGGAGGAGCAAGTCGGAGGATTCGGTCGGCGGAGGATCGATGGGTGAAAAAACGAGGATGTCAAAAGTAGCGAGACGCCGAGCGGAAAGAAGGAGCGACGGAGGCGATACGTGGTGCGCGAATTTTGTTTAGGGATGCTAATATTCTTTATTAGAATGACGAGATATTTTTATTAGAAATTACAAGTGAGTCTTGTTGATATTCCGATTATTTTTTAAAATGTAATAACT
Source organism: Augochlorella aurata (assembly GCA_028455555.1). NCBI lineage: Eukaryota > Metazoa > Arthropoda > Insecta > Hymenoptera > Halictidae > Augochlorella > Augochlorella aurata. The sequence goes on along the minus strand of CM052153.1, from coordinate 3,874,630 downwards.
TCTCTGGAACTGGGGATACTAGACTTAATAAATAATAAAAAAGAATAATAGAGGTACTACTCTGCTAGACCAGAGTTAAAATGTTTTCTTATTAACTTTTGCTATTGCTTAGTATGACAAAGGAAAAATTTTAGCTTCTTTATCTGACAATGCATTTTTTAAATTTTCATTGTAGGCTCGGATGAAAAAGCTGAAGAATTAGAGTTGCTATAAAAAGGACAAAAATTTTTAATACTAGTATTTAATGTTTACAAACTCAGATATTCTATTCTTTGTGCTGTAAACTAATTTTTGTAATGCTACAGTATCAATTTTATTCCATTCTGGCTATTAATAGTAACGTTAAATATTGATATTAAAATATCGTTGCTTTTTATAAGATTTTAATTGTCAGTGCAAATTTCTCTGTATAATTACATGTTCTACTATTTCATATTATTTATACAAAAATCACGGAATCTTTTCGTCTCTCGAATCGTCTTTTTATTTCTCATTATCTCCTCGAATATTCGACATTATTTCTAGTTCTCTTTATAAACATTAAAATCGTTGTCCTAACAATAAGTTATACATATCATAACGCATAAAGTGATAAAAAGAATTGCTTCCCACTCGTTGATTATATATTCTAACAACATATTTTCCAACATATTCACGCGTTCCACTATTTCATATTATACAAAAATAACAGAATCTTGTTATCCCTCGAATCGTCTTTTTACTTCTCATTATTCATTAACGCAACTCTCGTTTCTCCAAAGAATATTACCGCGTCTATTGAAATTTCGGGCGCCGTGACACAGCGCGACCGGTGAAATCGACGGAACCGGTTTACGTAACAGAAACAGGTCGTGCAAAAACCGGGAAATAGAGACAGCTAAGTGGTGCGGGTGAGCAGATAACAAAGGATGACGTTTTTATGCAGAAATAGGCGAGAAAGTACGGCGGCCGAGCGGCGTAAGGGCGGAGAGCACGGAAGGGTCAAAGAATGAGGAAAGAAAAAGTACACACAGGAACTGAACCGTAAAAGGAAAAAGTAGCTGTTAGAGAAAGAGAGAGAGAGAGAGAGAGAGAGAGAGAGAGAGAGAGAGAGAGAGAGAGAGAGAGAGAGGAACGAAGCATAAGAGAGGGAGAGGGTGGGCGAGGTAGTCCGGGCCTGTTCGGGCTACGGAGGAGCGTTATCGGACGGATAAAGAAAAGCTCGTTAAGCTGATAAGAGAAAAAGGGTGAAAAAAAGTCCATTTCCATTCACACGGAGATTCTTTCTGAACGAATTGCGCCGCCGGGAAAAAGTAGATTTCTTTAAACGGTGAATATCGTCGATCGGCCGCCACCTCCGAGCTGGCCGCCGCCCCCGTCGGAGCAAAACTTTGTCGGCCGAGAGAGAAAGAGAAAGAAAGAAAGAGAGAGAGAGAGAGAGAGAAAGAGAGAAGAAGAGAGATAAGTGTTACGCGGTTCGGTGGCCACGGCAGCCCGGTTCCTGCCGGCATTATGAACCCCTCTTTTCCCGCAGTTTCTTCTTTCGCCTCGTATCGCGGCCAACGTTCCGCCACGCCGATCAGTTTCACCTAAGTTTTCCTTGTCTTTGGTACGCGTGGCAGCTGGATATTGGACGCCTAGGAACTATGGCCGCCGCCGCCGCCGCCGCCGCCGACCTAACTTCCCTAGAAGAGCGATGCGATGGATTTTCCCGAAGATTCGCAGTTTGTCGTTCAGTTAGCGAATTCCCCGGCGCCCTCCCGTCGTCTTCTTCTCCCAGGCCCCGCTCCCGAGCCAGCTCCCGTGATATTTAATATTTCCCCGGGAAATTTCCCGGCCCGGTTTTCCGATGAACAGTAACATTCCCCGTTCCCCGGAAAGTTATCGCTGTTAATAATGTATGGCAGTGCATTAATAGGTATTCCGGCGCTGCTAAAGCGTCTTGTTTGGGGATTCGGAATTTCGGTGCCGAGCACGAAGCTGAAATTCATCGAGTTTCCACGGAACAGAAGCACTTTAACTGTTTGAATCTGACAGGTGGTATTATTCGGATGCTTGAAAGTGCGTTTTGAATTTTAACGGGTTGTTTTGCCCGCCTGGAACCGGGGTATAGGGGTTGTTCCGCCGATATTTCGGACGCGATTTTTCGAGCTGATTTCGTCTGACGTGCGCCCGGATTCGCGATACTTTAATATTCGCGGACGAGATAATGCGGTCTCGGGTATCGGTGGCCGTTCGTTGGAACGCTCCGCGTACGAGGATCGCGAAGCGCTCGTTCCGAGAACCGCATTCGGGGTTTTAGGCGGAATTAAAATTGTTTGCGGTGATTGCATCTTCATTCGCTCGATTTTCTGACCGGTTTATGAGATCTGCAGTTTACTAAGTAACTGTTTCAACGTGTTTCAACGATTTGCAGGTTTCTTTAGGAGCCGTTTGAAGCGAGAGTCGTGTGACATGATTTTTTGATTTAATATTATTAAATCATATGCTATTTAATAATACTTAATATTGTTAATAATTATTATTAACTGTTATTCATAATTAATATTATTAAATTTAATGCTTAATATTATTAAATCATACTTCATTTGATATTCTTAAATTATATTCCAGTCGATATTATTAAATCATGTACCGTTTAATACTATTAAATTGTATTCCATTTAATACTGTTATCTGATTTAATATTTCATTCAATGCTTTTTTATTAATTTTAGTCAAAGCTAGCAAGTATATTATACATACATATTACACGTATAAATATATACATATTTAACCATATCCGATTTCTTAAAAATGATGAACAAACTTCCCAAGAATTTTTAAAGAATGTAGAATGTTGATTAAGAATTTTACGAACAATTCAATTCTAATTATTTTTCATATCCGAGTAGAATAATCCGCTCGTTTAATGCCTAGGAAGTTAACATCGATAAATACTCTCTTCTATTTCATTGGTAGCCCGCCTGTCAACGCGGATAATGGATTTTACACAGACGATGCGTTCACCGCATCTCGCATGCATTGTCTCCTTTTAAAGGAGTTTCGTTTGCACGCGAATATACGTCCGCCGAATCGGGACGCTTATATATTAGAAGAAGCCCGAAAAAATCTGGTTTGCACCGTGAAATTGAACTATTTCGACTGCAATACGGGGAATCGATACATACGCTCTCTCATAGCTCACGCGGCTTTTCTCGCGTTCCGTTGGTTAAGGGGAATAGAAGAACCATTCCGCGTCATGTCACGGCTTGAAAAAATGTTAGAGACGTGAAAAATAATTGTCAGATACGTTCTCCCGTGCACGTCCATAAAAATCGCACCGCTTCTCGATTTTTTGGGCGAAGCAAGCTTTGCGTTACATCGATCCTGCAATTTATCATTTTGTTTACTAATATATAGTTCTTTTGTTTTACTAAATAATACAATCCGACGATTATTATGTAGAAATTTTATAAAAATGATGTAACTGTTTGTAGAAATTATTATCATAAATTGACTAACATTTTCAGTTCGTAAAATCTTTAAAATCGATTATTATTTTATTTCTTTATACATATCTTGATTGTTATTTATTTTTATTACTTTGATCTATCGTGTCATATTAATTTTATTAACATTTGCAGATTGTAAGAACGTTGTCAACGTCAAATAACTTAATTTTTCAATTTTAATTTGATCAAAACTCTATGAGCCGAATATTTTTCTTAAATATATACCTGCAGACAACTTGCAAGGCGTTTACTTTGATATTTCAGGCGATTAATATTGTTATATTAATAAACAAGAGACCTTATATAATTAAGACGTACGCGTCATCTTATAAAAATAATTAATATTATTTATTTATACCATGTGACCTCAGAGTTACATGATCCCATAAAGGGTTAACGAACGAGATACTTCGATTCGACGATATCGCGGCGGTGAAAACAGTTGACGAAGGAAGTGGAACGAATCACGACGCTTCTATTACCCGGTGACACGTCCGAGGTACACACCGAACTGAACAAAACATCGGAAGTGCTCCATACTTCGTTCAGTTTTATAGCCGCGGGTAACCGTGCCGGTTCGAGGCTTAAAATTAGTTCGGCGGCGAGCGAATTATAGGAAAACGATAAAAACAAAAAATGTTCTTGTCCCAAGGTAGCCGTAAATTTGCATTGCGCGCTAAACACTGATCACTACCGTGTAAAAAGTTTTCAGGGTCAGCTGCGGATATGAAAATAAAGGAAGGCGAGCCAATAAAGCTCGGCTCGCGGCAACTTATTTTTGGAGCGGCGGCCGGGGCGCGCACGCGGCGCGTATCGGCCGGCCATAGAAACTAAGTTCGAACATTCCCATAAACTGAATTAATTCTACGTTACTTGAACTTGTAATCCGCGTTGTAACGGTGTCCATAACAATCTCCATAAAATACTTTAATACACCGAGATCGTGTACGAGTTCAGCTCGCGCCGCTCGTACAGACACACGGAACCGCCGCGATCATGCTCGCCCCGCATTATCCCGGCCGACAGGGAACGCCGGTTGTTCCGCCTTCGCATAATTGCAAAGTAACGCCGCTTGTCTCCTCGAGGAATTTTTATTGCTTATCGAATAACTCGTTTACAACGCTGTGTCCGAACTGCCATTGTTTCGGCTTACACGGATGCCTTCATCAACCGTAAAATTGCTTCGGCGGCTATAAACTGCCAGGGCACTAAAACTTGGAATTTCTGGACGGTGTGTAACAGTTCCGGTTCCCGGGGCCGACACGCAAATTCCAAAATTAACAGAAATTTACCGCCGCGGGAACGCGCGCGCGCGCGCCGCGCAATTATTCGTTCTTGCTTCGACGCTTCTTTCATTGTTATTTCGCGGTGGAAGAATATTTTTAAAATACTTCTTAGTAACTTTTATAACAGCGTTATTAGACGACAAAATATTTCGTCGAGTAATAAATAATTGATTTCAGAAGCCATGAACTCCGCGAAGCAAGTTCTCGTGAATTATTATTTTAACAATTGTTTCATCTTTTGCCTAGAAGTTTTGCTCGAATTAATTAAACACGGACGACCAGATATTGTTGCAAACAGTTTATCGTATCTAGCGAGACACTATTTTATCCACCACGAGAATCATGCTCGAGGACGCTGCAATTACAGGCTCCTATTAAATCGGAGCTATTAACGTTAAAGCGTCCGCGGGTTGTCGAATTTTAATATCATCGCGGATCATTCGAGCCTAATCCACGGACTCCATAATTTTCATTCCATTGGATGTCGTTCCCAAGTTTCCGCCGTTATAAACTGCTATGCACCGACTCCGGTATTAATTACAAAGCCGGCAGGTACGCGGGCATTGGAATTGATCGAATCAATCAACTTTTGATTAAATCCATCGGATTTATACGAAATTAAAAGTCCCGTTTATAGGCAGAAGTAAATCTTGCGTGCCGATATTTTTACGTTCGATAAACTTCCAGCCGCGGAGGGCTCGATATCGCCCGGCCAATATTCTCGTAATGCGAATAACACGCGAGCCGCGGCACGTTCGACTACTCGGTTCTAAATAGTTTGGAAATTCGTAATGGATAGCACGATAAATTGGAAATTGTTAATTAGAAATCGTAACCGGCGCTGGCCGCGGACGCGTTTTCCACGTTTCTTGCCCTCTCCGGCTATTTTTCCCGAAATCTATGGGCTTCTACAAATCTACGGCTTTATTGAATGTGCTTCCGGCTACACCTACATTACACGTTATAAATGTCCCCGGATAAAGAAAAAACCAACGGCGCGGCTCGAATGTATGGAGCTTAAAACCCGTATCTCTCACGTGCCAGACAATTCTTATAATTAATTGCGCCGTATAGGTCGTCCGAGCATTATGATCCTCCGACTTTTTATCGCGATTTTATCGCACGCAAACCGGCTCCGTAAAAATCCACGGGAGTCGTATCGCGGATCACGAATATGCAGCCGAGGAACGTTTTGTGCAACGCCGTTCGCGAGCTCGAACTGTTCAATTAGCGAGCCCTATGGAATAATATGGAAATCAATTTCTTTCGAAATTGATCGATTTTTAAAGTATATTTGTCTCTACTCGTTCTCAAAATTACTTGCTGTTGCTAAAATAGAAATGAGTATCGATATTTTGGTATCGTCATTATTCTATAATTCCACTGAGTATTTAATTTATTATTGTTGTGTTATATAATTTTAAAGCCTTTAAGACGTTTCGATATAATAAAGTAACATAATGTAGACAATATAACACAATAATAACAAATTAAATATTCAGTATAATTATAAAATAATGTATTATATATATGATATATAATTTTGAAGCCTTTAAAACGTTTTAATATAATAAAGTAACGTAATGTAGACAATCTAACGCAATAATAATAAATTAAATATTCAGTGTAATTATAAAATAATGAAAACGTTTAATATAATAAAGTAACATAATGTGGACAAGCTATCATTTTATAATAAAGTGTAACATAAGAATTTAGTTATTAATATATTAATAATATTACTGATAACAATAATATTATTAATAGCTGTCATATTATTGTACAACCATTAACCATTAACCCTTATTTTTTATAACACAGAACTGGGGTGCACGTTAGGAAGAATTCATCGACCTCTGTATGACCTTTATACGACCTTTGAGTAATCGGGGTTAACGTGGAAAACAGCGACCGCCTTCAATACTTAGAAAAAATATAGAGAAAATATAGAAAATATATAGGAAAAACATAGACACAATATAGAAAAAATGTAGAGAAAATATAGAAAAAATATAGGAAAAATATAGAGAAAATAGAGGAAAAGTATAGAGAAAATATAGGAAAAATATAGAGAAAATATAGAAAAAAGGACCTCGACAAAAAGAAAAACATAATGTCCTTAGCTTCGATTTAAACGAACTAGCCCTCGCGCATTAAAAATAACGAAGATGATTGAACGCGCGTGATCAAATAAACACCGTGTATATTCCGGTCCAGAGAGCCGCGTTCCCGATAAAAAGGCCGACAAGAGGGGTCGAATTTAATTCTCCATGGCGTATAATAACCGCCGGCAGTCTGCAGAAGGCATCGGGAACGAAACTTTTTATTCGACCGTCACGATCGAGTGCCCGGGGAATCTGATTTCGAATCAAAACTGTCTCATCGATAGTCGGTAAAAATCAGGGCGCTATTCGGCCGGGTCGGCCGGCCAACAATGGCGTCGTTGATTGGTCAGTTTCGCCGCTGACGCGTCTAAACGGTCCGTAATTTGTAATCGTATTATAGGTTTGCCGGGGCGATCGATCGATTTTTCAGGTTGTCCACGGGATCGTTCTTGCCGAGTTTCCAGATCGCTTGACGTGAAACTTACGAACCGGCTCTCGCCGGTGCTCGGCGGGCCGAGCTGCCGGAAGCGGGACGGGGGCAGGATTATATCTGTCCAGAGCAAATCGGATTTCTATCTTTTGTTCAGCCCGGCTACACACAGACCAGCAGGATTTCGGAAAATTCTACGGGGAATATCTGGAGATGCCGAGTCCTGTGGCATTTCGCGGCCGGTTCGATGAGATTTATCGTTGCTCGAGGAGGCTACGCCGGCTGACACCGCGCTGATTCGCTTGTCAATTACCGCTGCTAATCCAGGCCTGTTTTTACCGACCTATTTCGCCCGGCCACCCCGAATTAATCGCGCGTTTAACACACTTTTTACGTAATTAGCCAGTGACTCTTCCCGATAACGACTCGCGCGCGATTTCCAATCCGATATTTAGAGACTGCCGAGTTTTACGCGGATCCACGGTCTGCAGCGTCGCTGGCAGGGAGTCCGTTTGTGTGCGTTCCGTTTCACGGGGTAAATATTGCTTGGCGAACCCGTATACTGCTCATTTTTATGTAGGGCAACAATAGTCTGCTTCGATTGCAAGGTAAAAGTTACCTGTTTCGTTAAAAAAGAATCGTTTCATAATTAAGGAGAATATTGTCTGTTTTAGGTGGAACATAAAAATTCTCTGTTTCAATTCCGAGAGGAAAATTGTCCGTTTTAATTGCAAGATAAAAATTGTTTCATTTAATAAAAATTGACTGTTTTATTTTTATGAAAACATTGCCTATTTCATGTTTATGAAAACAATATCTATTTCATGTTTATGAAACAAATTATCTACTTCATTCTCAAGAAAAAAATTGCCTGTTTCATATTTAAGAAAAAAAGATTGCCTGTTCCAATTGCAAGATAAAAATTGTCTGCTTCATTTTTTAAAAAAGGATTGTCCATTACATTTTCAAGAAAAAAATGATCTGTTCCATATTTAACAATAAAATTGTCAGTTTCATATTTAACAATAAAATTGTCAGTTCCACATTTAACAATAAAATTGTCAGTTCCATATTTAACAATAAAATTGTCAGTCCCATATTCAACAATAAAATTGTCAGTTCCATATTCAACAATAAAATTGTCAGTTCTACATTTAAAAAGAAATTGCGCCTCTTCCAACTGCAAAGTCAAGACCCATAAATAGTCCGTCGTTGTTAACAATTCCCCAAAGTCCGAATCGATGCAACGAAACGCAGCGTTTTCGTAAGTTGCAGCATCACGTATTTGAAAAAATCTAGAATGCGTTACACAGACCGTGTCCAGTGGAAAATATGGGCGGTATCGATTTTTGGCTCGGGCTGATAAATACTGGACATGCTCCCAGGTGGACAGATAAATACTCCGTATTTGTTACATCCTAGTTTTGCGATAACTTTTTTCGCAAATACGCGTGTACCTCCGTTTATTTGAAATCGCCCCGATCTTTTTTCCACGCGGACACGCGAGAGAGTACCAGCGAAGTTTTGTGCGAAAGCTTCAAAGACGCGCTGTGTATTTTTAGAAAGCGAAACACCGGTTTCGCATGCATGTTCGCAGGTCCGTTGAATATTTAAAGAGAACACAGCGGAGCCCCGGTTCATAAAACAAATAAATGCGAAGAACGATACTTCCGGAACCATAAAGTTTCCATGTGCTTCATCAATTCGAAACCGCTGTTCGCTTAACAATTGTTTCCATGCAGCTCCCAAAAGTCGTTCAATAATGCAACGTTCTTTAAAGAAGCTTATTATCGTCGAGGAATATTTATCCACCCGCAGAGCGAATATAAAATAATACGGAGAGTTTTGGAAGCCGGAAAATAATCGAAACCGATAATGGCTTCTGTAAATGTTTTTACTTGATAGATCATTCGAGAGCGAGCCATAAGCGCTGGAATAGCGGCGCTATAGCAACAGGATTTATAATCTGGAAGATTACGGGGCCACCAGGGTGGTTCTCTCGGACGTTTAAGCAGCCTCCTACAAGTTGCATGAATCGGAAAATCAATTTTTCAACTCCGCTCGTGGGGCCTCCGTTCCAGCGAGCAATTACGGAGAATTGACCGAAAATTTTTGACACTGTGAAAAGAAATATTTCTTCGCCTTTCTCGCGAGAGAGCTGCCAGAGCGAATCGCCAACGCTATTCATTCGCATTCGCTATTTCATAAGAGCTTAAGCATAAATATTGCTCTTTTATTTCCGCACCTTCGCTAAGAGCTTACTAACGGCGAATTATTAATTGGCGCTGAAATTGCATTGACCGCGGAATTTAATGAAAATAGCTTGCAACTGAATAATTAAACGCTATGCGTGATTCAAATAAACAGAGGCTGCAGCGGACATTAAATATGCAGCAGTACGTTTTCTAAAGCGATTACCAATTGGACTGGTTTAAATGGAGTCCGCGTGGAAGTCATAAGACTGATAGATCTATTTAGAGGAATTATTTGTTGATCCGTGCACGCCGTTTTCAAGTTAGAGATCGAAGAACACTGCGGACTTTTATGCGGGAGGAAAGTCGATTGCCGAGTTCAAATACCGCACTGACATTTCCTTCGTTCTTCAATGATTTCAGTAAATTGTATATAATAAAATAGCGTCTTTAAATTCCGTAAGTGTCCGGTACAGTAAACTCCCTCTAAGTGTCCCTGAGCTTGTAAACAAAAATATACAATTTGGGAAGAGGAGGTACGATTATCAAAGCCTCGTTTTTATATATGTCTACTGTTGACAGAATCTTCTCTTCCCAGTCTGTCCAGTTTTATTTACAAGCTCCGGGACAGTTAGGGAGAATTTACTCTGCTGGACGAACATTCGTTCGGTAGTTCTAGTGTTATACTTATATATTGTCTATCGACTGAATTGTTACTTTTCCAAGAACTTTTTTATATATTGTTTAGTAAATTAGTGCTTTTGCAGTCTCGAAAAGATTGCACTCGATCGGTGCAGTCATTGCAAAGTTATCGCATCTTTAGACGCGTCGAGATATATTTGTCCACTACTGTATCTCCATTCGCTCCATACCTGACACAAGTATATTTTATACTAATTTTATACTAACTATTAACTTTTTTATACATTCTTTAGTAAATTAGTGCTTTTGCAGTCTCGAAAAGATTGCACTCGATCGGTGCAATCGTAGCAAAGTTATCGCACCTTTAGACGCGTCGAGATATATTTGTCCACGACTGTATTTCCATTCCCTCGATACCTGACACAAATATATTTTATACTAATTTTATACTAACTATTAACTTGTTTATACATTGTTTAGTAAATTAGTGCTTCTGGAGGCTCGAAAAGATTGCACTCGATCGGTGCAGTCATTGCAAAGTTATCACACCTTTAGACGCGTCGAGATATATTTGTCCACGACTGTATTTCCATTCCCTCGATGCCTGACACAAGTATATTTTATACTAATTTTATACTAACTATTAACTTTTCTATACATTGTTTAATAAATAAGTGCTTCTGGAGGCTCGAAAAGATTGCACTAGATCGGTGCAATCGTTGCAAAGTTATCGCACTTTTAGACGCGTCGAGATATATTTGTCCACGACTGTATCTCCATTCGCTCGATACCTGACACAAGTATATTTTATACTAATTTTATACTAACTATTAACTTTTTTATACATTGTTTAGTAAATTAGTGCTCCTGGAGGCTCGAAAAGATTGCACTCGATCGGTGCAATCATTGCAAAGTTATCGCACCTTTAGACGCGTCGAGTATCAGGTATCTCCATTCGCTCGCTACCTGTCACAACTACATACCAAACGGAGCTGTTATATAGCAATACATCAATGATTCTAGTCTGCCTAATCTCAGCAGTTCATTGAATCGACAGCAGCAAGAGTCGATCTGTGAAAAAAAGGCTTCCCTGTTTCGAAACTTGGAACCTCTGTTCGCCGCTCGGCGGCACAACGGAGGTAAATCGGCTGTGAATTTCTTCGAGCGGGCAATTACTATCCACTCGGTGTTTCTGTTCCTTTGAATTGCGAATTCGCCGGTGGTTGGTAACCGTCCCGGCCGCGATTTCGATGATATCGTGGTGTCGGATAACGCGCTTTCGAGATATCGGTTATCGATTACGGCCCGAGGCGTTTAGAACGAGGCGAATCCTTCAACCCTGGCTGGATGCTACGGCCGGTGATAAATTATGGAAGGACTTTGAATTCCATACACGCTACGGAGATCCATATAGCTAAACCGTTGCACGCCGATCCTATTGATCTCGATCATACACAGCCCCGCGCGCACACAAGCGCGCGAGACACCTTACACGTACGGTGCACGCGTCGCCTCTTCTTGCGCCTGTCTTCCCCTTTGACGTCTTCGCCGTCGAACGCATACAGATACGCTCCCACGTGGATGTAACCGAGCGCGTTACGCATAAACTCGAGAATCGTGGCGAATTGCCGGATGACGAGCTCCACCGGCATTATCGCCCTCAAAATTCACCGCCGCCCGACAAAAACAGCTCGTCCCGGTGGTTGTATGCGGAATACAGACTCAGGCAACCCTCTTCGCGTCTACACCCTATCGAAGATGCATCTATCGGTCTACCGAATACGGGGATTATTACTGTCCTCGCCTCGGAACGAAATCCTGGCTGAGAACCGGTCAAGATGCTGGGAATGGTAATGCGGAGCGATCCCGGCGTGCTCCTATCCATACATATTTGCACGCCTCGAGGAATCTAATTGGAAGCTTCGTTATTATTCGGAAGCAGTACTGGATATTTCGCGTTGCTGTTAGGTATAACATGAAATCGATTCCATTTTGTTTCGTTATGAAAATTTTGATTATGGTGGGAGAGGTGGAGAAACCAATGAGGAACATTATCGTATCGAAATAAATCAATAAGTTAGTCTATGTTACTATTGTTACAGTGAGTTGCTGGATTGCTGAACATACTTGGTTTTGTTTATAATTAAATACCATACAAAATAGATTTCATCTTGTTTCGTTCTAAAAATGTTGATTGTGATACAAGAGGTGGAGAAACGAATGAGGAACATTATCGTATCGAAATAAATCAGTAGGTTAGTCTATGTTACGATTGTTAGGGTGAGTTGCTGGATTGCTGAACATACTTGGTTTTGTTTATAATTAAATACCATACAAAATAGATTTCATCTTGTTTCGTTCTAAAAATGTTGATTATGATACAAGAGGTGAAGAAACGAATGAGTTACGTTATCATATCGAATTAAATTACGTTAGGCAACGTTATTATTATTAGGGTGAGTTGGTGGAGTGCAGAATACACTTGGGTTTGTTTACGATTAAATACAAAATAGGTCTTTCTTTGTTTCATTTTGAAGTACTTGTTCATGATGACAAAAATGCAAAATGAAACTAGGGTAGAATTGTTGTTATAAATAGGCTAGAACAATTGTTGACTTATATACAGTGACTGATTAATCTTGACATAACCTTGATATACTATTGACATAATGTTGACATAACTTTGACACAACTTTGACACAACCTCGACATAACCAGTCAATATTTTAACTTTATAAATATAACTAACCAGCATAAATCTCCTCACATAACTAAAAAGCACCCTTTCAAACAGCCACTAGCAGACAATAAATTACCCAGAGCTTTTTCTTCCGACACGAAAAAAGCAGAAGCTGATCTCCCTTCGAATCTCGGGATCGTTTATTTTTTCCCCACCCTGTATAAGCATCGATGGTCACATCCCGCCTTCCCGGCTGGAATTTCTTTCAGCGTAGCCGACCATATGAAATAGACGTTTGCGACGGACTTTGCGGAGGAAACCGAGGCCAGTTCTAGGGCCGAGGGAGTAAATCTTCGGAGGAAGTTGGTTCGTTCGGCTCGAGACACATTGCCCGGGTATCTATCAGTTTCCGCGAAATTATTGCGTCGTATCGACGGGACCGCTTTCCACGGGACAATTAAATTCGAGGTTTAATTTAAACTTCCGCGTCAACCGGTCGGCCAACGACTAATAAATTCTCGGCTCTCGTTGCGCGGGATTCTTCGAAGCAGGATGCTTCGGACGTTGTTGAACAGTTCTGATCGAGTATGTTCGCGTTGAATATTTTTACAAGCTCTGAAAATATTTCGAGCACAGGGTTAAGTGTGCAATACTGTTTAATAAAGACTCGCAAAGTTAAGAAAAAAATGTTTCCGACCCACAGTATCTTCATCGCTTTTTTATTGCAACTTGTACACGGTAAATTAAAATTACTGGCAGCATACTTCTAATTTTTTAACAGTTAAAAAGATGTCAAAAATGTCATAAAATTAATTTAGTCAAAAAATATATACATATATTTAAATTTAGAACATTTAAGAATACTATTTTATATCATTATTTGTTATATATTATATTTATATTATTTTTTGGGATATTAAATTTTAATTCAAATATTAAATTGAAAAAGTTATGTTGTATGATGTTAATTATTTCTTTTAATAATTATACGTTTGGCCAATAGAACAACGTAAAGATTAATATTCATATATGAGCAAATAATTTTATAATTCTTTATAAATAAAGTGGCAGGCAGTGCGTTAAATATTTACGAATGCGACACTGTTGAAACTTATTTACTAAGCAATTACTTATTTAATAAAATTAATAATTTTAAAATATATTGTAAACGTGACGTATCAGTCATTCAAAGGGTTAAACGCCGTGCCTCCCCCAGCTTCCATGGTCGCCATAACGGATCGTAATCAAGAGAAGAAAGCGTCTTGTTCCTCCTGTTACAGTACACTTTACCCTACACCGTTTACTCTGTTTCACCGCATCGAACCTATCGAGCACCTTGGTAAAAGTTTTAACAAGCAAATCCAGGCTTAAGTGTTAAAAACTAATTGTCTCGTGTGTGCATGTCAGCCGCATTTATAATCGTCCTGGATCTTATTCTTCCCGAAAGTTCGCCGCGAGTTTAAGTGCCCGGGGCTTATTGCCTCGCGCCAGTTTTTATACTGTTTTCCATAACTTCCAGCCGTAGATATTAAATATCGATTCAGCTTATACGAAGTGTATTCTCGCAGTGGTATAACATTTCCGAAGAAAGTTCGATAATCACGGCGAGCTTCTAAAGAGCAATATATTTTAAACTCTGTAACAACTTGTACAATTACGGTCGCTATTAAATTGCAATGAAGTTTCTGTGATCGCGGGACGTACGCCTTGCTATAAACATCGTATTGTCCTGAACAGTTTCAATTTAACTTCCGCTCACCGCGGGAGTAACATCAAAGGATTACGCCGCTGCGATGTCGCGAAAACAACGCGGACGAAATTATTGTATACAGCTGCGTAATTCGGTGAAAAGGACCAATGGGAATTCTGCGTCGATTTTAAGAAAATTTTTGTATACTTCGATCTTCGAATCAGCGATTGATTCGGTGGCGAATAGATAACTGTTCGGAGTGTTCTAATATATGATAATAGAATATAGTAAATAATGCAATATGTAATAATAATATATGTAATATACAATAATAATAGTAATATAAACTATTCGAAATGTTCTAATATATGACAATACAATATAGTAAATAATGCAGTATGTAATAATAATATAATATACAATAATATAATATATAATAATAATATAATATACAATAATAATAATATAGTATACAATAATAGTATAATATAGAATAATAATAATATAATATATCGTATCAATCAGTGTTACTTTTGCCACCTATTATTGTTATTACTGACTAAAAAACATACGATTTCTTATCAAGGAGATCCTTATAACATAAAATGACTGAGCGAAAATATTGAACACAATGACCAGGACATCTCGAAGAATCCGAGCAGTCCCATCAGACACTTATTCAAACAAAAACATTTACACAATTTCAATAATTTATCCATTTCCGAGGTCTATTTTAAAGTAATCCAAATAATTCTCAAATCTGTTCTGTTAATCACCTCAGAAAAGCGACCTTCAAAAATCACTGAATTCTTCAGCCCCGTCGACCGTGCGTCAAAGAGGCACAGTAATTGACACGGTCGGCCTCCGTGCCAAAAAAAAGGGCATCGAAATAATATCATCGGAGGGTGACGCAGCGATTACCGAGCCGTCAAACAATATCGAATATTAATGCTTCCTCCGCGGGTCGGCGCAGAAAACGCGGCTGTCCGGCCGGCGGCGGAGTGTAAAGTTCCGGGGTCCCGGAAGTTCTGTTATTGACTGATAGCCTGTCAACCCGATAACTGCGTGCCGAGTAAATAATTTATCGCGACAGAGACCAAAATGGAGGAAACGAGCCGGGGCCCGGCCAAAGGATTTTTATCCCGGCGAATTGACGTTTCGCCGATAAAGTGATCTGCGAGCCACCGGGCTGCTGCAACGCCGGCCACCAACGCCGGGCTGCAGCATCGCTCGGGATCCTCTGCCGTCGACTCGGATATCGCGGCCTCGTTTTACGCGTGTATGTACACATCCCGGCGAGCTTCCGTACACAGACCCCCGGTGATCCTTTTAATTATCGAGCCGGTCCCGCGCAAAGGGCGGACCGGCAACCGGTTCCTGCGAGTTAAATATACTTAACGGCTCAGTTACGCTTCCGTCTTGGAAACAGTTCGCACCCTTTATCAGCCAGCGACGTATCGCGGGGCTCCTCCGCCACCGAGCACCAGGATTCGAGGCGAACAAAGGGAAACGCGAGCGGCAAGATGCAAATAATATCGTCCCCCGCCGACCCGCGCTAAGCGATCCCCCCTTTGTTTGTTCGCCGGAATTCGCCCGCTTTAAGAACGCCTCCGCCGGCTCGGGAACGCTTCGCGGAGCAACACGGCGGCGCACAATTACGCGATATCGCTAAGGGTGCGAGATTTTTCTCGCGTGCGGCAGCGCAACGACGGCTTCGAGGGTGGAACGATTAACGCTGAATCTACCACCGTTGGTAGAATGATTTATATTTTTTATTTTGTAATTATTGGAGTAGATATGTATACATATATAATTAATCTACTAAGCGTATTAAGCGGAGGTCAAATGAACCCTTCCTAAATTTATTTTAAAACGAAGGAGGAACCAGTGGTATAAGAATAAAAATATGTCTTGTGTCGCGAATTGTTTGCTTTAATAAATTAAGGATTTCTTCGCGAAAATCACCCCTTATGGTGAGGGTAGGTATACGTAAAGCGCTGTGTTTAGTATTAAATAGAGTATTCACCCTTTGCACTTGTATAGTGACTTTGAGACACCATTCAAGATTGTTATATGACATTTGGAAATAATATTTACATTATCAAATTTGTTTATTTTTGATAAAGTGTTGTATAGACTCAGTGTCCTATGCATAAATCACACTAATCGTTCATAGCAAATGGAGATAATGCACTTTAAACTATTTTGGATTTAGAGTTAAAGTGCTCATTAATTAAGGATATTTGTTAAGATGACGGTAGTAATACAGTCGTTAAGTATTAATTAATTTAAAACGTTATAGCAGCTAGAAAGAAACAAATCCCTCAGTCTGCTTGATCATGCTATAAGTAAGATTTTTCGTTACAAAGATCCTTAATTCAATGTTTAATAGTGCAAATAATCTTCTCACATACTTTACACCATAAAAATTCTTGTTATAACAAATAAAGGTACATTGACTACTTCGTTAAGCATTTTGATAATCGCGAGCTGCATAATGCGCTATAATATAATAGAAATGGCGTTTTTGCAGAATTATAAATCATCGGATTATTCGAAATACCAAAGTTATATTGTACAGAAGATAAGGAAAAGCGATAAAAACGGCATCTTTTCATAATGGTTAGTCATCGGAATATTTGAGAGGCCGAAGTTGAATCGTACAGAGCAGCCGAGGAAAAATAATAAAAATAGCAGGAGCTGTAAGGAGGCGAGATATCAAGGCCGTTTGAGTGTTAATATTCGAGATAGTTGAGATTGCTTACCGTTTCCTCCTTCCTCCTAGCGCTGTCGAGGGTCTTCGTGAACCAGGACCATTGACCGAAAGGATCATCCGTGTTATCGATCGTGGCGGCCGCCGTGCGATGCAGCATACGGTTGTCGGCCACGTTCGCCGCGTTCGCCACGTTCAGCCACAAATTTGTGTTGAGAAAGATGATTCGATACTTTTTCGAGCGCTGCTCTATCGTGTAATATCCGGCTGTAACAAGTGTTTGAAATCGCCGAGTGAGTTGCCAGGAGCTTATAGTCCGACTTGCCGCCGCCTCTTCCGTAATTTTCTAGCCTCAACACCGCCGCCCCCCCCTCCACCGGTATTATTAGCTTTTTATTGGCCCGACGGAGAAAGAGCTCGGTTATTCCGCGAATAAATTTCGAATTACGGAATCGCGCCGTTCTTGCGAAACTTTCGGCCGATATTAAGTTTTCTGGTGACTGCGCGCAAACATCCGGCAAACTGGTTATTGGACAAATACTTGCGAAGCGTCGTTGTTGCTGTCGGATCGGTTTATTCCGCTGCCGCATTATCCGCGCGCCATCTTCTTTCGAAACGGGAACGTCGCGGAAGTATCCGGGATTCGTTTAAACGTACGATTGTTCGACGTTGAAATTCTTCGTAAATTAAAAGGGGAGCTTTAAAGGATACCCCTGTTAAAACTTGCTCGAATAGTTGCGCTCGGCGCGCAACGCCTTTAGGAAAACAATCTTCCGAAAACTGATTATAACTCGGACGTCTCGAAACATTTTTCGTACCGAGGGAAATCCTGCTTGTCGCGAGATATTTATACTTCGAAGAGACGTTGAGTAGTCGAGCGATATTATTTATAAAGACGCGGCCGGAATTTCATTCGAATCGTTCGAATCAAGATTTATTTGGACATGGAATTTTCTAATTAGTCGAATAAAGAGTCTTTCGAATTATTCGAGTTATTTGGATTATTTGAATTATCAGAATTATTTGAATTATTCGAATTTTCAGAATTCTTCGAATTATTCGAACTATCAGAATTGTTCGAATTATTAGAATTACTCGAATTGTTCGAATCAAGATTTATTCGAATAATTCGATTTATTAGAATTATTCGAATACAAAATTCTTTGAATTATCCGAATTGTTCGAATTATCAGAATTATTCGAGTTATTAGAATTATTCGAATTATTCAAATAAAGGTCTCCTCGAATTATTCGAATTATTAGGAGTACTCGAATTATTCGAACTATCAGAATTCTCCGAACTATTAGAATTACTTAAATTACTCGAGTAAAAAATTCTCCGAATGATTCGAGTTATTCGAACGACGAATTCTTCGAATTATTTGAATAATTCGAACTATCAGAATTCTCCGAATTATTAGAATGATTAGAATTATTCGAATAAAGATTTTTTCAAATTATTAGAATTATTAGAAGTACTAGAATAAAAAAGCGTTCGAATAAAAGATTTTCGAAATATTTGTTGTTACTGGTTGTTATACTGCAATGGGTTATCCAAACGCGATGTGGAGATCGTATCAGACATATCCAGGGCAGCCCTAAGAATGCAATAGCTGTGAGGAATCTATATTTCGCCGATCCGTTTTTAGAATGATCAGCAGCGTGACAAGGGGGTGGTTTAGCAGCGCCGAAAACCGTGTGCCGACCATTCGCAGTTGCAGCGGGTCGCGGTATCGATTCTACCCTGTCTCCGCATTTTCCTGCAGGCTTGTTTACCATTACAAGACACGTATCCTCCGCCGCAGCAAGGAATTTTCCCGTTCCGTGGAGCTAGCCGCCACGCCTCACGGTGCTCCCAATCGAAGCATTAGCCGTTCAAAACGATTTCGACGTTGTTTCAAGATTAAAGATGAAAAACTTGGACCATATACACAGTGGACGTACATTAATATATACAGTAGTATATAGGGTGTCCTAAAGATTACTCGCTATACAGAAATAAGGGGTTTCCGAGGTCATTTGAGGTAATTTTTTCCTTATTGCAAATGCAATCCGCAGATTTGTTTACTAGTTATTAAGGAGAAACAGTGAAACATTTGAATAAATAAATTTTGCTTATCTTTCCACTATTTAATAAATCAGTTAAATGAATTATAGGCAACGCTTCTCATAGATAACAGCATTCTTGGGTGCAAGAAGCGTACTATCGTTAAAGAAGGAAACTGCAAATCATTGTTAAATAGATTTTCCAAAATATCAGTCATTTTCACTGTGAAAAACGGTAGTTAAAAAATGTTCACGCTCGACCCCTTTTTCTAACTACATTGTTAAAAGATTCTATTCAATGCATAATTTTGAAATTTTTGCGTAAATATTCTTGGTTAAAGTGACACAGATTTCGTCGACATTTTGATCAAACGAACAGCTGATTCTCCGATCGGCCACGCCGCCGCGAGCAGAATCGGAGCTCGGCCCTACCCACCAGTTTGAAACGTATCCAGAGCTTCCTGCGGCAGCCATTGCTGCCAGACCACGGCCAGTTGCGAGAAGCTTACTCCGAGGTCCTCGTGTCCGAGCGCCGGGAACACAAATTGTTCCTTAAACATGTGGGACAACAGATCGGTCAAATTCCGCAAACACTGCAGACGTAGCTCGGCGTTCATGCCGGCGGTGCGCGTCAGCGCGTCACTGCAACAAGTAGTTACAACCTCGTTAGCACTGGTTACATACGACGAGAACGCTGCGAGAATTACTCCGATTCGTCGGCAAACACGAGGAAACGATAGCGAGCGGGAACGCGCGTGCACGCCGAAGACTTATTCGACTGGCTTCCACGATTCTCGATGATTCTCGTCGATTCTCGACGAATTTTCAAGACACGGATTTCAGACATTCGCAAAAGATTAGGCGAATGCTTCGACAATATTGATACATTTTCTTGGTATTCTTTTATATCTCCCTTTTCGTTAGTGATATTGTTGTCATTTCTTTTGGCAATTAACACGCTCGTTTTGCAATTGTTTTAGGTAAAGAATATTGGATTTCGTTTCGTGAATGTCACTAGTTGAAATTATGACACATGACACGATCTATAAAGAATTTATGGCTATATTATAATGTAGTATACTATAACAAAGTATAGTATATATAGCGTAATATAGTATAGTATACATAGTATAATATAGTATAGTATATATAGCACAATTTAGTATAGTATATATAGCACAATATAGTATAGTATATATAGCACAATATAGTATAGTATATATAGCATAATAAAGTATAGTATATATAGCACAATAGAGTGTAGTATATATAGCATAATATAGTATAGTATAGTATAATAATATAATATAGTATATATAGTATAATATAGTATACATAGTATAATATAGAGTATAGAGTATAGTATAGTGTAAGGCGCCCTCCTTGCGTATAAATTAAATTTACATACGCCACATTAACTACACTGTATCATAGTCGTCCCACAAGCATTTTTAATTCGAAGAAATACCATTCAACTGTGTTCGACTATTACTCGACAAATGGATGTCTCTTTAGCTGGCACGGTTTGCGCCTCTCTAATACGTCCCCGCTAATTTCCATGAAGGGAATCGGCCAACAATGCGTTGTAACTCATCTCAGATACATGCGAACAGAAGGACGCAGGAAATAGAGATGAGAGCTACACCTTCCTCTCCGTCTAATTGTCGAAACATTGTGACGATTATACATTACAATAGGGACGGAGTATCGCATTTAATCAGATTGCCCAACTTCAGCTACTTGGACGTCGAAGTTACGTTCGAGACGGAAGATTATGTAAAACAATTAATTAACCGGTACACCGATCCGACGATGTAACAAGGGGAAGCAAGTTAGTATCGCAAGACGAGTTATGCTCGATACAAAAGATCGCGTTTTATAATTAATTGGCCGACTCGCGTAATCGTTCGGAACTAGATCGAATATATATATA
>CM052153.1:3832945-3844137 GCA_028455555.1 Augochlorella aurata | reverse complement strand
ACTCGATGAACCGGCCGTCGATGATTTATCAGCTCTAGAAATATAATAGGCTCACCCTGTTTAATTCGTTCTGTACAAATCTCTCGATCATTAACGTCACTCTTCATACACTTTTATGTACCACCGAAACAATCGTGGGATCGCTAAATTTTCAAGCAATAAATTAATGCTAATCGCTCTAATGCGCCGAGTTGCAAGCTAGTACATTATTTATCCCGAACAGTCACGGATTATGATGTATAATACTTTCAACCGCCCCTTGCATAATTGCAGCACGAGCTGCGAATATGCAACTATTACATACTACCGAACGATTTGCAAGCTTTTCAATGTTCTTCATTTATACTTAAAAAATTAATTGCATTATACTTTTTGTAACAAGAATATTCGGCTAAGAAATTGATTTTTATCAAGCGGATTTCTAACAATTACTCAACAATTGTTGATAAGATTCTTTAGAGCATGATACTATAAACAATTAGTTTTTAAGATTTCAATTTAATAAGACAGGAACAGAAACAGAAGAGAATTATGCGTCTGGCTCGCTTTAAACAATCGTGATATCTGTATTTTCTCCTGGTTCCAGCAATTAATCGCGAATCAATTACCGATCTATTAATAGGATCTTTAGTTAATGATAAAATAACTCAATACGTCCAACGTTTATCTGCGACCGACCATTACAAAGTGCATAGTGTATCGAATGATCAGGGCTTGCGTTGCCATTGTGTCGGAAACAATTGCGAGAGCTTCACACGATCTATGATTGCTCACTTTAGATAATGCATTGTGTCCCATTTGTACTAATTCGGATATTTATTAAACATACCGCGCGCCGAAACAACTCGACCCAATTAGAAACGCGGACTGTAAATGCATCAAAAGTACAGCCGAGCTCGAAACAATTTTCAGCAGTATTAAAACGCTACTTCCATTACATTTTTCTTTATTAGTTTCATTACTTTCCTTGCCAATCAATTTATTACTTTGTAATCCATAATTTTGATTCGATTACATCGTAATTCGCAATTAATTTAATTTAATTTAAGTAATTAGTATTTTGTAATTATGCTCCACTTACATCACAATGTTATTGAATTACGATGTAATTTAATTGAATGGAGATCTGAATTAGGATTTAAAATGTAATTGAATGCAATGTAATTTAATTTAATGAAGATCTGAATTGCCAATTACAATGTAAGTGAATTGAATGGAGATCTGAATTATGAATTATAATGTAATTTAATTGACTGGAGTTCTGAATTACCAATTACAATGTAATTTAATTGAATGGAGATCTGAATTACCAATTACAATGTAACTGAATTGAATGGAGATCTGAGTTACGAATTACAATGTAATTGAATTACAATGTAACTGAATTGAACGAAGATCTGAATTATGAATTCCAATGTAACTTAATTGAACGAAGACCTAAACTAAGAATTACAATGTAATTGTAACAACTAAAGATATAGTTTAAGTCCATCATACACTGTACAGAACGATTTAAACAAATTGGCCTGAAAATCTGGTCAAACTGATGCTCTAGATTTGCATAATAACTCCTCCTTGCACCGTAACTATAAAAATGTCTATAACAATAAACACAACATTGCTACCAAACAAAGAATAGTTTCGAACAATGCTAATTAAAATAATCGCCTATCAATTTCAGCTAACAACTAAAACTAAATAAACTCCTCGTTCTTAAATCCAACAAAGAACACGAATTTTGACGAACTAAAATTGAAAAATGTCGGAGGAACTACCCATTAATTAAACCATTAATTAAACCATTAATTAAAATCACGAGCATCGGTCTGGCAACGGATATTGGTAACGATAGAGGAGAAGCTCTATGTGACGTTAAAGGTCAACTGGCACAGTTTTACACACACACATGCATGGATTTACCTATTTTCCCTTGCACCACGCACAGCCACGAGAGCAGCATCAGATAGTGGCGGATCATCATTCCGGGATTGGATCTGTAATCACGTAATGGCCGGTTAAAAACCAGGTGAAATTCGGTGGCCCATCTAATTTAGCAGGGAACGTGCGAACGATCCAGGACAACGATAACTCCCGTTGTCGTCGAACCCAAGCGCGGCGGCGCGCGCGCGCGCGTATTAACATAATTTCGAGGAGCCCGGGAAACCACGGCCGGGCCGCGGAGTCTTATGAAATTTCATGAATCCCGTCCCCGGATCCACTACCGCGCGCCATCCCGTTCGCGCAGCTTTCAATTTTAATCTCGAATTTCATTTCGAAGATCGACAATGCGTGTTGCAGGGGACCCGTTACGGCCGCAACTCGATAGCCGAGAAACACGCCTCGTAAAACGGTTTACAGGGCTCCTTCAGCTGCAACGCGACCTCGTAAAAACGTCGGCGAACCAATAACGTACGTCCTGGATCGTTTGACGACACTAGAAAAAAACTGACGCAATTCGGGAACCGTATAAATACATAACTCCGGCGACATCTTGGAAAAGGCCGCCGGCGCGTTGCGCCTCTTGGAGGGGGCACCGCCGGGCGACTTAGATTTAGGGTAGGGGGTATTGTCGTGAGGTGTGTGTAGTGATTGACCATTTTTCTAAGGAATTAGTGCATATAAGGTAACGTCTTTTCCACTTAATAAAAAAATATATATATTGAAAATATATTATACATATTATTATATATTATTACTATATATTATTATATATTATTATATATTATTATATATTATTGTCATATGTATTATATTATATATATAATATTATTATCCAGATTACAATTAAAATTTATATTAACAAAAGTAGCTACAGTAGAACTTATTAAATTGTTTTTATGGATTTAAATAATAGGGGGATGTTTTCTATATCGTCGTTATGTAAGTCGTAAAAAATACTATAATATGCGTAGGGGTTGTAAACTACTTTTCCATCGAGTCCACTCAGAACTACGCAAAGAATTAACGAATTAACAAATAAAATAACAGTGTCGAATAAATATCCAATCGAATAAAAATTGACCGAGATAACAATAACAATGATAAGTATTCGTTCACGGAAGAATTAATTTTGAAAATGATGGAATATAAAGTATTTCTTTCATAATTTATCGATTAATATCCTCCCGGCCGATCTTGAACAACGCGGCCATTTTTCTATTTAATAATTACACCCCTATAAATATTCAGCGTTGCGCTGAATATTTTATTGGTCGATTAACTGTTTGTTTCGAGCGTGTAGTTCTTTCGCGATCCTATCTACAAGAGCGGCTAACGAAGCCTTCGGGGTTTCGTGACCGCGTGCAGCCATTTTATTTCAAATTTTCACCCTCGATGGATTCTAACGTTAAAACCAGATAATCAGCCGCGATCATCTGCGTCCACCCTCCTTAACCCGCTATAACTTCTGGCTAATAAACTCGATCTATCTTTTCGTACGTTCGCTTTATGTGTTTTTAAAGCGGCCTGTTATCGAGTTCGAAATATATTAATGGTAACCATCGGATCGTCCATGCCGGGGATTAATTGCGATCGACGAGTCCGCCAGTCGATCATAAATGATTCTCGCGGTGTATTTTTATGGGGTTGTTGGAACATAAATTGTTCGCTATGGAGAAGGAAATAATAATAAAAGGAGAATATGAAATTGATAGCAGACCAACTATTAGTGTAGCATTAGTGTATATTATATTATATTATATTATATATTATTGTATTATATTATTACATTATATTATAAATTATTTTATTATATTATTACATTATATTATATATTATTGTATTATATTATTACATTATATTATATATTATTGTATTATATTATTACATTATTTTATATATTATCGTATTATATTATTACTGTATTATACTATTATATCATATTATATATTAGTGTATGTTGTATTAGTTAATAACGTTAAAAGAGTATTTCCTCCTGCTAGCAGAAATATTTCTCCATCTCCAAAAAATTACGTTTTTAAAACTATATAAAATATCACAACTTTAGATCTTGTTAAAAAGTTGCTATTCTCTACATTCTACAATTATTAGGAATAATTAATTATAATATAAGGGATTATTATAAGCGACGATTATAATTTAAAGGATACAAAATGCCAGCGCTCCGAATAAAAATTGACAGAATAAAAATTAACGTTCCAAGTTGCACAAGTAGTCGCATAATTGATTAAAAACCTGTAAGTTATTCGTGTCCGGAATGAATTGCAATTGAGGCAGAGTCGCGTATCGGAGGCATGATAAATCGCCTGCCATGACTTATTAGTAAATTGCAACATTTAATACGTCGCCGTTCCATGTAGAAATATTATTGCAAGCAGTAATGGAAAATAATGTGTTACTTATCTTCCGCGTAACTAGGTTGATTAAAGTTGCTCATGGAATTAACTCATTAGGTTCAAGTCACGAAATATCGCAGAAATTTCGCCGCACACACACACACACGCGGCCGCGTACCCGCGCCCACACTCGCCCGGCCCTGTGTATAAATATTGTGATAAGGTCTCGCCGGAGTCTGAAATACTTTGAGAATTAAAATTTTTGTCACTAACGTTTAATCTGGCACTTCCCATTAGAGCGAACGTCCAGATAATAAAAGGAAAGTTTTACGAGTATTAAGAGCATTAAAATTCTGGAAGAATTTTATCGCGAAATTGAAATTTTCTATATCCGGCTTCGTGAACGTTGTTCGAATGAGTTTCGTGCGTCGGAGCCGCATCGAAAATTATAATTACGCGCGCAACATTGGCGACGCGGCGCCGGATCGTTTCTGATTCGCATATTCAATTCGCGTGTTAAATAATAAAAGAAGAAAAAAGACAAAAGTTCGCATAACAAGGAACAAAGAAATCACGGTATATTATTCAAGGTAAATTACATTGTTCAAGGTGAATTGCTGTATATTATTTAAAATAAATCGAGCACGCCGTTTCGAATAATTTAGCTGCATCGTTTAAAATGAATTAAGTGCATCGTTTGGAACAGCAAATATGTTACAATTTCCTCTCCGTCGAAATTACATGCGACTTGATTCGATTGAAACCGAAAGGGTAACGCGATTGTAGACAACATACTGAAATAATAAGTGCACAGGTTCGAATCGATATTTTTGCGGCTTATCGCAAATCGCAACAGGTCCGGCTCTCTTGCGTTTTAACGACGCATATATTCGGTTTGATGAAATGATTGCAGACAAGGATCCGCGATTCCCAGGTATCCGGCGAATTTTTATAATTTCTCCGATATTTACGAATGCTTAAGGTGGCTCGCGGAGCCCTTCGGCTCGCGAGCGAGCGCTGAAAATGTCTAGAATTTATGCCGGCACGAAGAACATGCAAAATAAATTATAAAATGCAGAATACAGGGGAGTACGGGAGATATATTGGAATACGCGGAATAAATCGGAATACACAAAACAGGCTGATATATAGGGGACACGTTGGAATACGTAGAATAAATCAAAATATGTAAAACACATCGGAACATGCGCAATGAATCGAAATAATTCTATTTAATTATTTTATCGCTGTTCGTGCCTTCGGCACGTTTAAATGTTTTATGTCAGCGTCCCCTCGTATTTCTACAATGCATCTTACATACACACACGCTCGAAATCCGTTCGAAAAAATCGGAAAATCCAACGACGAGCGTTGTTAAAATTGATATTTTTCTACTTCGATGCTTTTATTCTATCTACTTCGATTTACAGAAATGTTCGAACTCGATGAACGAAACGAACGCCTTCCTTTTACGTTGTTTGTTTAACGAATAGGAAGGGAAAAACGTTTGATCGAGCACATTATACATTCGACGATAATACGACGAGCAGTTCCGTCCGTTTGCGAGCCGATGCCGCGTTTAATAGACCAAATAAATTTCTGTTTGATCCGAGTTTCTGTCAATTAGTCCGCGAAAATCTATATTTGGCTAACCGGCCGCGGGTTAATTATAAATCATCGATCACGGGGAACAGTTCGTCAGAAAATGTATGCGAAACTGATAATAATTTCAGCGCGCGTTACACCGGAAATCCTCGCTAAAAAGCCAACTAATTGCGACCAATTGCGAGACAGAATTCTACGGACAGGCGGAAATTATATTATATTTTCTCGATTATATTTTCTCGATTATATTTTCTCAATTGATGAAATTGATTATCGCGTCGTTCGGCTCGCGAACGTTCGGCGACCTCGTTTGAAATAACGTGGACGCCATTGCATCTCGAGAGATTGGTTCAAGCATTTGAATAGTGCCAATAGATCTCCGAGTCTATTTCATGCATCATTTGCGGGTTTCCAGTTTTCCCAAAGACCTATTGAGGAGCTGAATAGGCAATGAATAATGATGCATTTATTAGGTTCGCTCTAAATTCAGTCTGATCGGGAACTACTATTCATGAGCGTGCCAGACAATTCTATAATTGACCCAATTACATCCTCGAAATACGTGATTCTGCGGTCTCAGTCATTTATACCGGAGCCTCCGTTGATTTTAATGTTCAAAGCAGATTCCGAACGATCTGGCAACATTGTTGTTTAACATGGAACGCGGTTCTTTTTTTAAACTCGTAAGAATATTCAAAAAGGCATTTAAAATTATATTTTACCAATAATAATGGTTTTCGTAAGTAATGACATAGTGTTTTCACTAAATTTTTTATTAATGTGCGTTGAAAAATACAAAATGAGATAAATATGAAGGAAAAGGCATTTAAAATTGTATTTTACCAATAATAACATGGTTTTTCTGTATAATGATATAGCATTTTCAATAAATTTTACGCTAATGCGCATTAAAAAAATATAAAACAAAATAAATATAAAGAAAAACGCACTTAAAATTCTATTTTTCCAACAGTAATACGGTTTTCGAGAATAATGAAATAATATTTACACTATATTTTATACTAATTTATACTGAAAGAATATAAAATAAAATAAATATAAATAAATATAATAAAAGAATCTATAATAATATACGTATACTAATTAATCTCTTAATAACTATTAAAACTAATATTCTTAATACTAAATAAAAAGTTATCTGTATAAACATTATCCAGATAACATTATTTCACCTAAAATAATGAGTCATAGATCAGAACGGCGCTCTATTGACCAATTAAAAGACCGCAGTTAGATAAATAAAACCCAAAAAGCGAAGAATTCGTGAACGTCAAGTGCAAAACGAGGGAACGAAAGATCATTCCCGTAAATCGGAAATCGTCCATCGCGTTCCATCGCCGAGGTAAACACTGATGCGCCGTGATGCGGATCATGAACTATGCCCAGGACATTCGAGCGCGGCCGTACGTTTTGAAAATCGAATCATCCGATTCGACGCGATCCCATCCGCAAACTGTAACCGGCGAAGAACCCTCGATTGTGCCCGGGGGAGCGTCATTATACCGTTCTCGTGACTATCTCCACTCGCGTAACCGCGATGCATTAGCCAATGGCCCGATATGAAACACGCATCGCAGGCAATTAATGCCGGCCGCCATTCGACAGCATATTTTTTCGGCGCGACGCGCCGCGCGTATTTCCCAGCGAAACCCGAAAACACGCTCGTTGCTTGTAAACTCGCCCAACGACACGTCCTCCCTCGATTTACGGGCCGACCATTAAATCTACCGATTCAATATCCCCGCTAATGTATACATATAAAAGTGAAACGTTGCCCGCGAGTTTGCTTGTTGCTCAATCGCGCAAACACCGGTGACGAACCGCCGCGGTGACAACAGCCCGAAATCATGCTCGCAAAAATCCAAGTCGTCGGCTGGAAGCTATAATTTATATAAACTAATGTAAGTATTAATAACTAGATCGTGGATCTTTGTGTAAAATAGAAATCGTCAACTTTGAGGAATATAAGTGTGTAATAACTGTGTTCTCTTTTCTTTCAACCCTTTGCACTCGGAGACATTTTAATTGTACTTTTGTACTGTACATTTTAACATTTTGACATTTTAACTGTATTACTGTAATTTTATTTTCTCTGATCTGCAACAGTTTTAATAGCTTTTTAGATGTAAACAATTTCGGTAATTTCAGGGTTATGAAAGAATTTTTAGCCGCGCCTTAGAATCGGTTTTCAAGTGCACCAGGTTAATAATTCTAATAAGTTTTGAAATGATATAACATTAACGTTGAATTTTATTTTTTATTAATATTAATATTAATTTCGTTTCAATTTTATGTCGCGATCGCGTGAAATTCGCAGTCGCACGACGACCCCTAGAATGACATAATTAAAACTGCACGCGTTAATTGATGCACAAAATCAGAGACGAACGGATGCGAGAGCGAAGATGTAGAAATACCGGAGTCGATAACAGAGTATAAATCGGTCGATTGGAAATTGTAGAAGAAGGCTATCGAGCCGGCGTTGCGCGGCGTTTGTTGGCCGGCCAATTAGATCGCGTTGCTCCTCGCGAAAGGAAATGATCGAGCACGGTATCGGCTGTAAACAGCCGCATCAACTGAAAAACGTATTGTCGGTCGATACGCAATTTTGTTGAAATTTCCTCGAGGCTTCGGCGAACGAGAACCGCCATGCACCGCTATGCACCGCCGTGCACCGCCATGCACCGCCATGCACAGCGATGACGGGCGATCTGGCATGAACATTCGCGTATCCATAACTTCCAGGCGTAATCGAGTAGAAATGAAAAATTAGGGGCCGGCCAAATGACCAGGAGGGGAGAGCCCTTTTTTATTGTGCCCGCCATTCTATTCCAAGACCGGATGATACATCGGTATTAACCCCTGCGCGTCCTTCCGTTAATTGTTTCATGAATATTTTCTGAACCACGGTCGATCGAAGCCGAACATTCAATTAGACGAGAGAGCCAGTCGACTCATGGGTTATGCTTCCGCAAAATTCAATTTTGCCGAGTTATTTTTGTAATCCTGGAACAGAAACGGTTCCGCGTTTTCGCGAATTTATTTGCTTCCACTGTACCGGCATAAATTGCTCGTGTTTTACTTTAGTTATTAAAATTGTTTTACTTTTGCTATTGAAGTTGTTTTATTTTAGTTGGCGGGACTGTTTTACTTTCGTCGGTTAAATTGTTTTATTTTAGTTGGTTGAATGAACAGACGTGTTAGAAGCATGTAAGGATATTTTATTTTGAGATTGTTAATATTGTTAAAGGGAGGAACGAATGACTCGCGGATTGTTTATTATACTTTGATGAGAAAATTGTGATAGATTGTTAGGCCAAAGTTATAAATTATTCAGTGCATTATTCGTCGATAGGTAACGTGTTTTATAAATTATTAGGAGACAAGGAATATTAAAAGAATTTTACAATATTCATTGTAGTAATTCAAGAATTTGGGTCATAGTAATTCAAGAATTCTCATCATATTAATTCAAGAATTCTTATTATATTAATTCAAGAATTCTCATCATATTAATTCAAGAATTCTCATCATATTTATTCAAGAATTCTCACGATATTAATTCAAGAATTTCCATAACATTAACTGCAGAATTTTCACGATATTAATTGCAGAATTTTCACGATATTAATTCGCGAGTTTCCGTCTAATTTGAATGCTAAAACAAACAATAAAATTTGTATGCGTCCATAAAAGAGCCACGCGTTGGTGACGAGGTCGAACGCAAAATTGCCAACAACGTACCCCGAAGTAAATCATTCCCGCCAGTTATTAGATCGGAAAACGAGCGAGAGAATCGCGTCTGAAAAAGTTGCGATACTTAATACGCGGTCCCTTTTTGATACAGAAAGCGAGCGGATGCGGCGATATTAGAATTTTATCTGTAATATAAGACGTAAAGGCTTTTATCGTCTACATTGCGGCGGCCGTGTAATGCAATGAAAGTGCACAGCGGGGTACATGTTGACGCAGGAGCATAAAGGGCCGAGGTCCGCCGTAAACTGGCCGTATTAATTTCTCTATTGAGCTTACAATTTCGTTCTAAAGAGTCGCCGTAATAAAATCTTATCTGCGACGGAACGTTTTCCTTGTTTCCATTTTCAAATTGCCTCGGTTATTTTATATGTCTCGATCCGTCGTCCGCGTGGTTTTATGCTCCGCTCCGTGGGACCGAATAACAGAATTTCCGGCGAACCGATTACTGATAAAACTTTGTTGCCTGTTCTGCTCGTGATATCCACGCCGGACAGAATTGTTTACAACTTTGTAATATCTATAAATATTTCGACGAAAATTCTCTGACCGTGTCGTCGATAATTTTCAAATCGTTCACTATTTTCGGCTTTGTATTATCTATAAATATTGCGAGGAAAATTGTGTAACCATATCGTCAATAATTTTAATATTGTTTATTATTTTGTGCTTTGTGATATTTATATAAATATACCGACGAAAATTGTGTAACCATATCGTCAATAATTTTAATATCGTTTACTATTTTCAGCTTTGTGATGTCTGTAGATATTAGGATGAAATTCTGTAACCCCATCGTTAATAATTTTAATGTTGTTTATTATTTCCAGCTTTGTATTATCTATAAATATTGCGAGGAAAATTGTGTAACCATATCGTCAATAATTTTAATGTTGTTCATTATTTTCAGCTTTGTGATGTCTGTAGATATTAGGATGAAATTCTGTAACCCCATCGTTAATAATTTTAATGTTGTTTATTATTTCCAGCTTTGTATTATCTATAAATATTGCGAGGAAAATTGTGTAACCATATCATCAATAATTTTAATATTGTTCATTATTTTCAGCTTTGTGATATTTATATATATATACCGACGAGAATTGTGTAACCATATCGTCAATAATTTTAATATTGTTTATTATTTTCAGCTTTGTGATATCTACAAATATTTCGATGAAAATTCTGTGATCATGTCGTCAATAATTTTAATGTTGTTCATCATTTCCAGTTTCGTTATATCTACAAATATACCGACGAAATTTATTAATAAATTTAATTAAAAATTTAATAATATTCTTTATTGCATTCAGCTTAGGAATTTCTCCGACGTTGACGCAGAATCAAAATGTTCTGTACGAATTACATTCTTCTCAATTTTATTAATTTTCCCCTGTTTTTCACTGTGAAATACAGATTTCACCTTTTCACACCTTTCACAGATTTCACCTTAAATCTTGTAATTAATATCTATTTTTACAAGAAATATCAATTAATTCGCTACTCACCGTCTCAATA
>CM052153.1:3806704-3832845 GCA_028455555.1 Augochlorella aurata | reverse complement strand
TATTTTTACAAGAAATATCAATTAATTCGCTACTCACCGTCTCAATAATTTCAAGATAGCGCACGCAAGATATCATCGCGAACAATACACCAATTTCAGTACAACACAAGAACACCTTATTCGGAGTTTCGACAATTGAAAGAGGCGCGTCGTAAAGTGCCTCGTTCAAGAAAGACTTCTCCTCTGGGACGCGTGCAGGGTCCACGGAATTTTCGCGGAATGTCACGGTATCGTCTGTCTGGGTATTAATTATTCATACGGTTAGACAACGGGGAAGAAGCAGGTGTAAGTGACGAAGGGAACCGGGTAAGTATCTAGTCAGACATGCCGCGGCGCCGGAAACTCGGTAACTCTTTAATTGTGCTTAATTTAAGTATGGCTCGCGTTCGAAACGGAGCGAAAATGTCTAGAAACTCCATTAAACATTTTGCCATAAACGGCGGAAGCGTCTCGCCCCCTCCGCGTTCAAATTACAAAATTGGTCCGCGATTCAACCGCGGCCTCCCGAAACGATTTCGAATCGATATCCGAATTCATCCGGCTTTTGTATGTTTATTCGCGCAAAACGGGGCCAATATCGCGCAATACAATTGCGTTCCCCCGGCTCGCGGCAATTCCTTCTTTTTTTCCCCGCCGACCTCCGATGCATTATCTATATCTCGCTAATGAATCGCCACACTTACAAACAAACGATTGTTATTACGTTTCCGCGGGAAACAAAGAAACGTTTACAATGCCGTCGACTCCGCGTTCGCGATCATTGTAGAATCGGCATTGTTCTCTATGATTCCGCTCTATGAAGTTCAGTTGCGTTATATAATTGATTAACACGTCCGCCGTTGCCATTTGTTCCGCCAGCTATCTTCGTGGCGCGGTGCTTCGCTAAATACAACTTATCCTCTTCACGTAATACGCGCATCTAACGGAGGGCTATTGCAAATTCTCCGAACATATGCCGCGCTGTGTTAATAGCGGTAAGCAACATCGCGCGTCCAATTAATTTGCCTCTGTTTATTATATATTCGATGATACAACTAATTGTCAAAGCGCGATATTACAGTTAGAATACTGTGTAATAACGAATTAATTAGACTATGTACGAGAACGAATTAATTAAATAATGAACAACGGCGAACCAATCGAGTAGTGCAAAATGACGAATTAATTAAATAGTATACGGTAACAAATCGATCAAGTGATACACAATGACGAATTAATTAAGTAACACACAATAGAGAATTAATTAGGAAATGAAGAGCAACAAAATAGTTAAATAACACGCGGCAACAAGTTGATTAATATTATCCTCAATATTATTCTCATAATATTAATTACGACGAAATTTTTTACGTGATCAAGTACGCTGAATGTCTTGATTAACTTTTTTATTTAGATCGATTATTATTATTTATTATTATATATTGTTCATTATTTATTATTATATATTGTTCATTATTTATTATTATATACTATTATTGTTTATTAATATATATTAGTTGTTTAAAATCTCGTCGCAGGCTCAGAAAATTGAGAGACACGAGTTTCTTTTTATTATTATCATAATTTCGAGTGATAGTAAAATTAAGAAAAATTATTATAGCCATTGTCTAGCAGATTGATCCGCCTATCATCCAAAAGCAAATTCAAACAATTCGCATCAATTTATAAAAAATTATGTCGTTCGAAAAGCTGCCAACACCTCCGCGACGATTCGCCGAGCATTGTTACGCGCGGCGCGCGTTTAGCCTTATCAAACTGCTTCGTTGCCATTACGCTACCTGTAGGCAGCATAATGATCTCCGCGAGCTGCGTGAAAGTCGTTCGGAGTTACGATCGGCGGGGTTTACGCTGCTCACGCACGCGACGCGGGAGATGAAATTCTGAGGCAGCGCGCGTGTCGCAGTTCGGGCGAACGGGCGAGCACGCGTCTTGTCCCCATAATCCAGTCGGCTCCTGAATTGAAAAGCGGTAAAGTTCGCGGGGGGTAGGTGGGGAGGCCGGGGAGAGGCCGTAGCTATTCCATTATTAACCCGGCGTCGTTGGTCGGGCGGCTCGAACAAAGTACGTAATCTCCGAGTAAACTCGGAGATCCCACGTGCGCGTAACTCTCGCGCGTCGCGATATACCGGCTGCCGAAAGCCGGCCGACTAATAAATCATGTCTGGCTAATTAGCGTGAACTGCGCGATACATGGCCCGGAAACGATCACTCTCTAATGTCGTAAGAACTCTCGAGATTATTGGGCCGCGTCGCAGGCTGATTCGCATTGGGAACACTAACAAGCCCGTGGCACGGCTCGATCGAAGCGTTTACCCTCTCGGCGGCGGGTAATCGCGCTTCCGCTCGGAAAACGCTTTCAGCCTGATCCCCGACGGATCCAGAAGAAATTACCGCACCGTAAAGATGATTTCTTAATTGAGCCGCCGGAATAATGGGAGCTATCCCCGGATTTTCGGTCGGCTCTTCTTTTACGCCTCGGCTCTCGCCGGGTTATTGGCGCGGTCGCGATTCGAGAGGTTGCATTGTGTTCCGCTTAGTTCGGTTCCGGCTCTAGTAGTCTGATTCGACGGATATAGATTGTGCAGGATGCTCTATCGAGATCCACTGTATGTGGGTAAAGTACTCGTTTGTTGTGTTAGTTTGTATATGTAACGGCAGGATTTATTTTTAGCAACGTTGTTATTGGGATATGTTACTTGCGAAGAAGCATTGGACGTGGAGTAGGACGTCTGTGAAACGTCTCAAACGCGTCCGAAACAGACGTTACAGATGTCCCATAACAGACGTCTTAAACACGTCTTGAACACGTCTTAATCGCAGCTTTGTGCAATCTGTTTATGATTAAATAACCTATAAATGTGACTTTAGAGTCTGAATAATTGTGAGTTAAACAAATGAACCGTAATTCAGTGTTAAAACGGAATAAATTGTTGATAATTGGACGAAGCTGTCTAAATTGTTACAACGATTAATTTACTAGACAATGACTAAAAGATAGTGTTCAAAAAATGCAACCGAACGGCACGATAAATAAATTAAAAAATTATATTTTCTCGACATTTTTACGCGAGCTCGAAAATTTGTAAGACTATAATAAAAAGAAAAAACGCATTTCCAAGATCTTTGAAGCGGAGCTGGAATGCCACGCTGCGGGCGAAAATGGATGAGCATATATTTTGATTTCACTTTTGATCTCGACCATGGTATAAAAATCGTCGATCCAGCATTTTTCGAAGAATCGGCCTAGCCAGACCCGGAAATTCGAACACTCGCACGCGCCATAAACGGATAAAATCCACTTCAGACATAAGTCAGCCGTCCTCTCCGCGATCGTTATTAGTCAGCGCATTAATTAGCGACCATGTGCCTCTTCCGCTGCCGACTCGCGATATTAATCATGCGCGGTCGTTAATGCTCGCACGGTTCTAAGAGGATTCTTTTAAATCCGGAAATCACATTCCTCTCGCATCTTTCCGTTTTAATGCCGGGCTTTACCCCGAAGTTTCTTACCTCGTCCGCGTGCTCGCGAAAATATAAGAAAACGCCCGGGAAAACAACCGAGAAAGGGGCGCGACAGACGTTAATGATATACCGGGAATCTGCGCGAAATAAGAGAATTTATTTCGTCGGCGGAGAACGAGTTCCCCTTAATTCGAGGTATTATAAAACTATCTATGAAAACGGGAATTTGCATAACGATCCGCGGAGTCTACCGCTTCCATCCCATTAGCGTTTCTAAAACTGGAATCTCGAGCTTTAAGAGACGACATTTTCCAGTAAAAATAGGAGATACCCGGCAAATAGGATGGTCAAGTGGATCAATTATTCGAGATTACTTGCCTGCGGATCTTCGTAGAATATCGAATTCATAAATACTTCCAGAACCGTTCCTCTTCTACGTAGACGATTACAATGCGTTCAGAGCGTAATCATTGTGTAATCGATTTTGTAATATCGGAATATATCCTCTAAACTGTTCTACAGATATTATATTTGCTACAATCACAAATGATTGATACGTGCAAATGGAAATTTGTATGTAACACTTGCAATTTGAGAGAAATTTCTATAAGCGTGTTGCCATTGGAAATTAAACATTTAAATTGCACATGCAGAATTTTAGGGACTCGCGTATACTATTATATATTGAATTATCATTATTACTGAATTGTATTATTGTTATTATTATTAAACTGTATTGTTATTATTATTAAACTGTATTGTTATTATTATTAAACTGTATTGTTATTATTAAAGTGTATTATTATTAAAATTATAATTGTGATTACTGGCTGGCTCATTTGAGCACCTCTTAACAAATTATCGATGGGAGAATTCTCGTTCTATTCTACGCATTGCAGCATATATTTATCAGTGCATTTCTAACAGTATAACTCCTAAAAATTTCAATCGGATACATTAATTACAAAAATACTTATCACGTTTTTAGTATACACGTGTCGAAGGAATTCTGTACCATTAAAATGACCCACAGGAAAGTTTAACCAGTTAACTGCATTTAATTAACGCTATAATCAAGCGATGACGAATCCAAAAAGACAAATCCAACTCGAATTATTGATAATTTTCATTTGTTTGCTTCATTTCGTCTCGACCTCTAAACATTTTAAACATATTAAAATTTACGAATATAATTCAATTTTCGCCAGAATTACAATTTAAATATCAAATTGTAACAAAATTCTCAAAATTCACTTAACTGGTTAAATAAAAATGCCCCGTCGTTAATATATTAAGAAGGGAACAAAATAATATTTACACAACATTGATTTCATCGAAACTTTTTAATAATTTAAGAATATTATATCGCATCCAAGTTATCAGAATCGCCGAGGAAAATAAAAGATTGCTATTCGATTCCTACACCTCATACATAATAAATAATACTAAAATCTACGCTCTCAATTAAACAATCGGAGCATAGCTATACCAAGAGACACCCGCTTCACGTGATAAAATACTTTTCGCAACTACTATAGAGTCGCGAAATCCACTTTCAGCTCCCAGTTCGCAGAACTTGAAATCCGCCAAAACCAAGCGGACGAATAATCTTGCCAAAGTTTCCCGTGCAGCTCTCGGCTGCACAACGACGCGGCAAACACAGTCGCAACAAACCCGCACTCGCGATAATTTCCATCCAGCAGCGGCGGCACACAAAAATGAAACGACCTTCCTCCCCAATACCTCCGGCCGGCCCACTATGCACTAAATAACGAACCGCGACGGCGGCCTCGATCGCGTTTAATTCCTCCGCCGATTCCGTCCTTAAAACGCGAGCCGGTCTCGCGAAATATTCGCACATCCCGCAATAAATTACGTCGCTTATCTGTCCATTTGTTACGAGGCTATATCCACACCGTTAACCGGCGCGGCGGCAACAAAAGAGCCGGCCGGAGATAAACGTGTCAAAAATTTCTTGCTCGTTTACGACGGGATCGCGTGTCGTACCTTAAACGCGTCCTGTCACGTGAAGCCCTCGAAAACGCGGACACAGTCCGCCACCGTTCAGCCACCGTTCGGCCACCGTTCGGCCACCGGTCGGCCACCGGTCGGCCACCTCGGGATTTAAATCTCGGAAAAATCAGGGGCCGCTCCCCTCCCGGCTTTTCCACCCTAAACTTCGTCTATCTACCGTTCACGTGACAATTTCTTAACTCGCCGCTGCCGTACGGCGTGCTTTACAGCCCGGGACCTTGCGAGACTGTCTCCGTTCCGCATTTTACGACCGGCACTTTGTGCGCCCCTCCCCCCTTCTCGCCGCAGGCAGAGGTCCGCCCCACCCGAAATCCCGCTCCGACGCCAGCCAACTACTTACCTTCGGATCCCACCTGTCTTTTACGCGCCGCGGGCTTACGTTGTCTTGAACTTTATCGGTAATTGACCTTTGTAAAGCGTTTAGGAGGCCACCGCCGGTGCTCGCTTAATTTCCAAACGGTGAACAGTGTGCTCGCGGCCACGGTTTGCGGGTGTGCGAGCACATGTTGAGGGAACTTCGTGCTTTTTTTCTTAACCGCTACTGTGGTCTCGACGAGACGGGGCTTGATCACGGTTCTTCCGTTTCTTCGGGAGGTGTTGGACGGAATTAGGTTCTAGTATAGTGGTCTGTATGATTCATTTGTTTATTAAATTTGTGCGGGAAATGTTAATTATTCAATTAAGAAATAAAGAGGTTTAGGAGGAATAGGTTAGGGTAACCCTGGAACAACCCCTATCTATTTTTCGGTATAAGTGACGTTGCTGGGTTGGGCGTGACTGAAAATAAAATCTTAGTGGTCGAAATATTGTTTGTTATTTTTAAAATATACAATATGAAGTACGGCTTCAGTTAGGTGGATAAGGAAAACCTGAATGTTCTAGGGTTAAGTTTATAGATAGGTGCTGGTCGGAATTAATTTTTATTGAGCGGACAGTGATTGAGAAGGAGAAACAATTAATACTTTTTTCAAATTTAGATATATGTAACGCAATAATATGTTCCAATTTGGTGTAAAAGTAAAAGAAATGAATAAAATAAATGGCTGGGAGTGGACATACGACCGCAAAGGGTTAAATGAAAAATGGTCAGATAATCGAAATTCCTTAAAGTAAAATGTGATGAGCATAAGTCTTGCAATTTGTCGAAAATCGAATGGTAGAACTGAAATTAAATCGAGAAAGTAGTCATTTCAAATCAGCGTCCCAAAAAAGGCGATTCCCTCCCTTAAATTCCACGTAAATACTTCGTGGAACATTTCCTCATTTAGAATATTTTTTCGCCACGTCACCCAAACATGGTTGACACTAATTTTTAAACAATTTTGAAAATTCACTTTCATTACAATATATCCGAACAAACTGAATTTGACTAGGATGTTTCGGATGCGAACATGTAGTTCCAATTCCATCCCCTACGATCAATTTCAACTTTCGAATTCTGCTTCAATTCATCAAGTTGCATTGATTTTGTGGAAATTTTCGTGGTCGATTGCCGGCAACGAACGTGTCAAATGTTTCCTCGTCTGCGAAAACCAACTGTGTCCAACCCCTAAAACTCCTCCGGTCGTTTAAAATTATTTACAAGAGCGCCGAGCGCCCTCGATTAAATTACAGGTGTAAACGAAACGCGTCGACACGAGCACCAGTTTTCGAAAGCCCTGGAGCGGGTGTGCCATTTGAAAAACAACATTTTCCCGATGGCCGGTAACCCGAAGCCGGACAGTAATCGGAGCTGGCGTCGCGTCGCGTCACTTAACTGGAGAATACACAGAATTTCGAAGCCGGTAATTGCGTCGTTTTTATCCGATCCGGAACTCCGCGAGAAGAGCGGATCTCCCGCGTGCAAATAAATAATGTTTCCCGCGAATCGGATTCGTCTAGCGAAGTTTACCGTAACCACCGTAAACCCGGTCCCCGAGCTCCATAGTTTATCGTATTTATCATTGCTCCCGCATTCCCGGTCTCACAAAGTACTAAATATCAAACAACGGCCTCTACTTTCCGGGCTGTTCCGTTCCGCAACGGAACGGCAAATAC
This sequence comes from Augochlorella aurata, assembly GCA_028455555.1. Taxonomy (NCBI): domain Eukaryota; kingdom Metazoa; phylum Arthropoda; class Insecta; order Hymenoptera; family Halictidae; genus Augochlorella; species Augochlorella aurata. The sequence continues at coordinate 3,825,312 of CM052153.1, read as the reverse complement.
CATCGAACTTTACTGTCGTCTTCAGAGAAACTCAAGTTGAAATTCGCGAAGTCTGCTTCTCTTCTCTTCGCCTGCTCCCTCTGCTTCCGCCGGGACGATTTTGACACCGGTGTCGCGTTTAATGGAGCCTCGGTGAAACCGATATATAATTATCTGGGACCCAGAGTTTTTACTGTGATTTCTACTGTGGGATCGTTAACGTCGGTTCAGTTGATAAAAAGTTAAAGGATAGAAACCTCTTATTTGCAATACATGCCTCAGATGGCACAAGGACGTCTTAAAGACGGTGCACGATGTTCGCGATGTCTTTAAGACGTTGCGAATGTCCTACGAATGTTCTAGAAACGTCGTAGAAATGACTTGTGTTACGAATCAAGACGTTCTTTAGATGTCTTTAAAACGTCCTATAAACGTCTTTAAAACGTTCTTTAAAATCTAAAAGACGTCTTATTGACGTCTTTAAAATGTCCTATAGACGTCTTTAAAACGTCCTTTAGATGTCTTTAAAACGTCCTATAAACGTCTTTAAAACGTCCTTTAAAATCTAAAAGACGTCTTATTGACGTCTTTAAAACGTCCCATAAACGTCTTTAAAACGTCCTTTAGATGTCTTTAAAACGTCCTATAAACGTCTTTAAGACGTCCTATAAACGTCTTTAATACGTCTTTAAAACGTCCTTTAGACGTCTTTAAAACGTCTTTAAAACGTCCTTTAGACGTCTAAAAGACGTCTTATATACCGTAAGGCCGGTGCGTATGAAAGTCTGCCGCAATCAAGGAGTTAATAAGGGAAATCGCGGTACCGCCAGGTAAAAGCGTCGGTTAAAGAATACATCGCCCCTCGGTGCACCCTATAACGTGACTCTTTCGGAAGAAAACCGTCGAGCGGAATCGCTTTCCGCTTCTCTTTACGGGTTTGTAGATTTAGAAGCCTCATCCGGCGCCGTTCCAGAGCCGCCGAAACGGTGTTCAGCTCCGGAGCCATTTTAATTCCTCGTTCCTCGATTCCATCAAGAGCCGTTTCCCATTCGCCGACGAGCGCGGTGTTAATTTATTACCACGCCAGCTTGCCGCCATAACCCTTCTGCTAACGGAGCCGCGTGATTTTTGTTAATTTAGTTCGGCCTCGGAAAATCACCGGCGGCCCGCACCTGCGAATTATTATTGCGGTTCTTGACGAATGATTACGCCCGTGCGTCTTCCGGCTTCGAGATTGAATTTTCCCTCGGCGAAAATTCTGATCGCGACGCGCCTCCTTCGGCAATTAGTTCGCTGCTTCGCAGCGTTTTATAGTACTTGCAGAAGCCCCGAAGGGAATCTCTGCGATGACAGACCATTTTCAGAGGTTGTCGCGATCGATCATGGCAACTGATTGTACTTCTATTATATTTAAATGTCTAGTTTGCATTTTACCTTTGTCGTTGGACCGTGGATATTTAGGCAAAATAAAAACTGTATTAATTACCAGGTGCAGAAGTTACGTGGACGTTAATTGCTTTGTTTAATAACTTTAATAGGTCGATAGCAACGCATCAGTAATTTCTTATAAATGCATAAAATCCATTAATAGCACTAGCATGTCTTTGAGACGTCTTTGAAACGGCCTTTAGATGTCTGAAAGACGTCTTAAGGACTTTTTTATACTGTTTATATTTTATGTTTTAAATTAATATAATAAAATTGATTACAATTGGTAATAAAATGAATTTAATTAATATAAAAAGTCAATAACAAAATTAAAAAATTAATATGATAAAATAAATTAATATAATAAAATTGATTACAATTGGTAATAAAATGAATTTAATTAATATAAAAAGTCAATAACAAAATTAATATTAATACGTACTGTCCATTCTAACGGGTGTCTCCTGGAAAAGCTATCTCCACAGAAACATTATAAGATCCACGCATACAGATCGTCGGAACGTCGATCCTAACACTTGCCGTCCCCCCTTGTCGCCAGAAGCATGATCCAGAGTTTAATTAACCCGGCGATTTTCCTGCGAAAAATGTTCGGCCCTCGAAGGACGGCACACGCGGGAGTTGAGCGTGAACCGAAATTCGCGTCCGCCACGGTTCAATCTGGCCGTTCCCGGCCTTGTTTCCGTTCCGCCCGTCCCCTTTCCGGCTCGCATTTTCCGGCTGGAAATTCTTACGGTGGCCGCGCGGTTCTTATTGACGTTACGACTCTCACGCTCGTTAAGTTGGCCGGCGGCCAATCAAAGGTGGACGTATGGGCCGGGACATGTACAGAGCGGGGCCGGGCTTTGTGCGCCAAACAAAAGTCGTCAGAAAGTTCGAGTTGGCACCGAGCGGCCGAATATCCTGCATGCAATTACTCCGGGCGCAAACGGCGCGGCTGCAAGTTGTCGTTTCACGGTGCAACGGCTTCGAAAACATCCGACGATGGGGTCCTAAAGTCGCGGGACAAGCGTGAAACCTCTCCTCCTCCTCCTCCTCCTCCTCCCCCGCCCATTCGGATCTCCATATTTTTTTGCTTCGAGCCGGCGACACTTCCGGTCGGAAACGACGATTGGAACTTGGCCTGCGACGAACCTCCTTGTTTAATCATCCGTTGCATGGAATACTTCGGAGTGCCATAAACTTCGAGATACTTGGAATGCCTGACGCTTTATGCGCTGGTTAGTCGACCGGCCATGTGCCACTTTCGTGATTAGGCTTCCCCGCGCCGGATTCCGAGTTTCTTGGAATGGTAAATCGGATTTGCTGTCCGAGAAATTTTTATTTCGCATTCTAGATCTTGGATTATTATTTATTTTTTTGTTAATTGCGGTGGTAAATTGTAGATGGTTGTATTAAACGATTGGAGTAGAAATAGACTGCTGATTCGATGCGCTTATGGCAAAATTTTGAGAATGAATAATAGTGAAAAATAAAGAAAAATAAATGGAAGAAAATAAATAATGAATATAAGAAAATAAATAATGAATATAAGAAAATTAATAATAAATGTAAAGAAAATAAATAATAGCAAAATAGATTGAAAGAATTTTCAAATGGCAACGTTTTGTTTCGAATCTGTTAAAATTATTAAACAAAAAATAAACTTGCTATTTAGTTTCTCGCAGACAATTTTTATTTTGTAATAAAAGCCGCAGATTGTTACTGATTTAAATTTTACACAGCCTTTTCCAGAAGCAAAATGTGAGCTGATTATACTATTATCGATAAATGCAACTTACTTCAGATATTATAATGTAAAGCACGTGGAATATATATTTTTAGCAAGATAATTTCCCTTTTTCTCGAACTTTTAATTTTGCCGAAAATTATCTATGGCATTTTATTACACCCGGAAAATGGAGCAATTTTCATACAGAATAGCTGTACCAGCTATTTGAAATTGTGCATTTTGAATGAAAATAGTTCTTGGAATAGTTTCATTAGCGCAGCTTCCGGACAGCAGTTTCACCCTTCAAGCTTGCCTCTGTATCGATAAAAAAATCCGTGACCCATATTTTTGGCTGTTCCCTATACGCCGGAAATTTCATCAGGTCGATGTGAAATTATTGAGTGGCATTCCTTGTCGGTACAAAAAAGGCGGGGCTCTGTCTCCGACTTGATTAAAAAATAGCTCCTTGATTTATTGAAAGCGAAGGAAATCGAACGAAATCGATTGCCGCGCCGGTGTGCGTTGACATGCGCGTGCAATGAAGTTTTAAATAAACGCAGTTGCTGCATCGGTGGTTTTCTAAAATAACAATTTGTTAAGGAACTTTTCTACAAAGAACATTGATGAAGCATTGCAAGCAGTTAAAACTGTTCGGCGATATTTCGATATTTTCTAACAGCTGGTTTGTTTAAGTCATATCCGTGTTTGAATGATTTTATTATAATAATAACAATAAAGAAAAATTAAAAGATTTTTATATCATATTTTTAGTATACGTTAGTATACATACACCTTTGGATAATTTTATTATAATAATAACAGTAAAGAAAAATTAAAAGATTTTTATATTGCAAGAATTATTTCATTGAAAATGTTCTTTATATTATTGTACACCCAGTATGTATCACTAGCCAGAATAACGAGACTGTGATTAATGTTAGTATACATAAATTTTCATCTTTGGATAATTTTATTATAATAATAACAGTAAAGAAAAATTAAAAGATATTTATATTGCAAGAAATATTTTATTGAAAATGTTCTATATATTATTGAACACCCAGTACACATCGCCAACCAGAATAATAAGGCAACGATTAAATTTACTATAATACATAAATATACATAAATACATACAATAGATATAAATATACATAAATATCCACCCTTGAACAATTTTATTAAAATATCAACAACAAAGAAAAATTCAAAGATTTCCATATCGCAAAGATTATTTTATTGACAACGTCCCACGCACTACAAAACCCCCAGTAGGTACCAGAAACCGGAATAGCGAGGGTGATCGATCTAAGTATGATATTTCATCCCCCTGGAATAAAAGGTGTCGGATGGCCGAATGATCCGCGCGCAATTATTAAAATTGTAAGCCCGATAAAAGTACGTAGAATTACGAAAGTCTGATAAACGACGGTTGAAACCGGTGCCTCGCGCTCGCGGAATACATAGAACACAGATTTCAATGCGAACAAAATACCCGGCATCGAGTATAGAAGTGATCGAGTTGGCGCGGAATGACCCATTATTACCAGCCATACGTATAATACGTTGATGCTCATACACGGCGTTTATATCAAGCACGTGGCATCAAGCAAGCCGTTGTATAATATTTTTCAGCCCGTTATGCCAGCGCGCCTCGGCCGTAAGCGAGCGAAGAGAATATTTGTCGTTTTTAATCGTTAATTTACCGTGCGCTGTGACATTCATTAAATCGGACGCATTGATTAAACCCCTATAATTAGTCGTATGTAATACGTCCGAGGAAATTAATACATTATCTGCGCGCAACATTACCTTCAATTATACACTGCAGCGTGTACAAACTATTCATCAAATTCTGAAATGATCATATTAATTACACGCAATATTTCACGGGGTTCGTTTATCTCGCAATGCGGCAGGGTCGCGTTAATTGTTTTGAACTTCAACCGAAATTAGACTGCACCCTTCTCGTTATCGCCGCGCGTGCAATCGCGTTCATGGATAACGCTACGCGTTTTCCACGGTCTTTGTTCGTTCCCTTAATTCTCTTGGACGATAAGTAGACGCATCGAAGCTAACGAAGTTAAAATCTTCGCGCGAATTAAAGAGTAACTACCTAGAAAATACCTAGAAAATTGGCGTCTATTACCGTTCCATCGAATCCCCGTAACGTAGATATCCCGAACAGCGCGCGAGAGTTGAAGTTCGCTTTCCCATAAGTCAGTTCGAGCGGCAAAAATAACAAGAAATCACGCAGCGAGCCTGAACTCGATAGGGAATATTTCGCGTCGGTTACGATGTAACGTAAGAACAGAAATATTTTTATCGGTAAATCAGTGAACGACGGAGCCAAAAATCCCGGAGCAAAAATACGGGAATATCGGGGTGCTGTTTTCGAAAATGAAAAAAGAGCGATCCAAAAAGAGGAGGAGCGGCGAACAAAAAAAACAATAAAACAGAAGGCATCAGAGTATTGCCTGACGCGAGACCGTCGCGTGACACGTTTCATTTCTGTGATCGGTAGAATATCGAGAGGGAGCCCGACGGGATAAAAATACCGACCGATATTTTCGCTAACAAACGCCGATATTTGCTCGGTAATTTTCGCCGTCGCCTCGGCGATCGTTCGCGATACAATCGCGATACAATTGTCACCTATCGAGACACGGGGGAGAAGATATTTGAATTCCCGTCACCGACGGAAACGCGTCAAATGCTCGCTCGGTCGACGAGCCGGCAGCTGTCCACCGTCAACGTGAAATTGACGCGACAACTGCGAGCCGCGGCAAGAAAGGGAAAACTATCGAAAACACCGGGAAAACACCGGCGGGCCTCCGTGCCTCGACACCATGGCCAATGCAAACCTTGCTTAATCGAAACAGAATCCCCGAATTCGGGCCACGGGGGATGCGACTGCTGCTGATTAAATAGCGAAGCGAAGGAACGAACGCAGAAAACAGATGCGTCAGAATTGTATTAATTTATACTTTCTTTGTTACGTTGATTTGGTGAGTTGGAAAATAAATACAATTTTAACGTTTTATTTATTGGGTCGGATTTTTGGTGAAATAATAATTTTGACACAGCTTGTGACGTTTTAAGAATCTAAACAATTTGATAGATTAAATTTGATAGATTACTGTAGGTTTTGAACAATTTTTTAAAGGATCTTTATTCTTGATATTCGATTTTTAAAGAATTATTAATAAACTGTTGAGTGCACGAAGGGTGTCTAATTGTGAGACGAGCTCGATCATCGTCTTTTAAATAATAATTTCAGAAGAACCTAATATATTGTATTAATCCAAATAATTTTATGGGCCATAGATGAGATTATTGTAGCTTTCTAAGAATTTTGTATAATATTTTTATTCTTGATATTCGATTTTTAAAGAATTATTAATAAACTGTTGAGTGCACGAAGGGTGTCTAATTGTGAGACGGGCTCGATAATCGTCTTTTAAATAATAATTTCAGAAGAATCTGATACATTACACTAATCTAAATAATTTAACGGATAATAGATGAGATTATTGTAGCTTTTGAACAATTTTTGTAAACAATCTTCATTCTTGTTATTCTATTTTTAAAGAATTATTAACCGCTTGCCCTACAAAATCGTGTCAGACTCGTGAACATGGTCTAAGTACGTTAAATCGAAATTAAATTATACCCTTCCATTATTAATATTTAACCATTGGAAAAGAGATTGTCAAACGATAAATATAAATTATCTGGTTCGCGTAGGATTTTATTAGTCACAAACCAATGCTAACCAATGTAGCTGTCCAGTATACGAACTGTGTCTAATGGTAAGTCAAGCTCGCTAATTGTCTTTTAAATAACAATCTCAAAAGAATAACATTACATCAACCTAAATAATTTCATGTATCATAAATGAGGTCATCGTAATTTTCTACCAATTTTTCAAAAAAGTCACCCTTACCGTCTCCCACGATTTTATTGTAAAAATAATTCCAAAAGAATTGTTATATTCTTTAAACAACATTCAAGAAAGTTTTCAACAATTTAAAATAACTATTACAACACTATAACTATACTATAGTATACTATAATATAATACAAGTCTAAATAATCTATACCATAAGTCTAACATCTCGCAGCACGGGAATATCCACGAAAGCCGTGATTTCCGCCGTCACGCGGAATGGCAACACTGTTCCGCAACATTGTCGCGGCTCGTAGGCTCGAACGCGATGCCCTGCGAACTAGGTTTCTCATAATCCTGGCGAGGCCGCGCGATTCCAAGTTTATTCTGGTCGATGCGTCCACGAGATAAAGTTCCATCGGCCGACTGGCCGCGTAAACAACCGGCCGTTGTTGCCGGCATTCGGGCGAAAGGCGGCTGCGGGGTGGGTAGGACGGGAGCGGAGGGTTGCTGTCCAATTAACCGGCACCGGTGCAGTAAATTCCCGTGAAGTAAAGAAGAAGGATAATAGAGGAGGCGTGCCCGGCTCAAAAGAATCATGATTAGAACACGGATTTGGCTCACGGTCCCAGCCGTTCCATGGCGAAATGCCGGCAGTGCAGCTCGAGGGTGGAACTGCAACCAGGCCGAGGAATCCGCCGCGTCCTGCATTCTAACATGCTAGGCTTTCTATCTGGAATACCACTGAAGAGTTTAGACGCTTCTAATGTTGGGAAGCGCGACTGTGCCTCGCCGCGGGCCGGGTGATTCGATTTTATGGTGATTGCATCCCGTGTTACGTCGATTTTATCGCGGAAATGTGACATTTATATACTTCGGTTTAGTATATTTAATTTTCATTTCAATTTATATTTATTTATATATATGGCGTAGAAGTTGGACTAGTGTCTGAATATTTTTGCAAGTAAAAATACGCGCGTTAGGGTGATTTCTGTAATCAGTTACTAATTGATGCACAAAATCAGAGACGAAGAGATGCGAGAGCGAAGATATAGAAATACTAGAGTTGATAACAGTGTATATTGTTATAATAATAATAATAATATATAGTTATGTTAAAACAATTGCAATGAGATTGTTCTTTTCGGTGGATAGAAAGATCTTTTGCCAACATTTAGTGCTATAATTTGTTAGAGACTGTGTACTGAGTAATTTTTATTCGATATATTTTTTATAATGAATTAAGGGGTGGTCGGTGTGTCAGTAGACGCGACGCATAAAAGTCTCTTATATAATATAAATGCCTTCTATACAAATATGTAACATTTTATTAATGATTTTATTCATTTAAGGCAAAATTGGATACAATATTAATTACTGTAAAAATTAAAAATATTTTCAAACGTCAACTTGGGCACAGATAATTTTCATTTTCCATAAAAATCCGCCCCCTAATTATTACAATATTTATGCGGTATTTTTAATAGACGGTAATTTACGCGATCCAAATTTGCACAGCCATGAAATATTTCTAAACAAATTTTTGTAAAAAATAATTGTTATTCACTGCAGCAAAATCGCGGAAATAAAGATCGCTATTACATTTCATCAAAAATGTCCCGGTAGAGTATAATTGATTTTATAATTGACTATAATTGATCTTCAACTTTTACGAAAGTTTACGAATATTTCTATAGACTCGCGAGGGCTCTCTTTCGCAAAAATTTTCGTCGTTACAACAATATTACATCGCGTCGGGATCGTTCATTCCGCGATAGTTAATTGCGCGCGGCAAACGTTACGTTATCATGGATTAAGCAATGTAGGGGCATCATTATGCGCGCGCTGTTCTCCGCAATGACGTCGCTAGATCCCAATTTAATGACTGTGACGATGAAACGTGGCACATAGTTATGGAATAGATGGCCGATGTAATTAATTCGAACAGCTGGGCGCAATTGCACTAATAAAGTTACATCGCGCTGCTAAGAATTGATGAAGCAACGATTCCGAGTCGAACGGGCGTCTCTTTCCGCGCTGCGCCGGTTCGCGAGATGTTTCGCGATTTCTTAAAGAGAATAAAAATTTCTGAATACGTACGCGTAAGTATACTATCGCGATAGAATACATAACTTTAATTAAAATTTAATAATTGTACGGCGCTTGAAGCAAAGCTAATGCTGTAGATCGGGTAACTTCGTACAACGAAGTGGAGACACCTGCAGCACGCAGATTGAATAAACATTTCGACGTGCATTTCTGGCCACATGATATTACTGGGTAGCATTAACATGAATCGCCATGCATGGTGTCCTAGGTGTGCATAATACTGGTGTAAAGTAAACCTAAATTAAGTTGAATTAATTGAAATAGATTAAATTATTGTATCATAAATTAAGTTAAATTAAATTACAATACATTAAGTTAAATTAAATTAGAATGGATTAAGTTAAATTTAATTACAATAAATTAAGTTAAATTAAATTGGAATCGATTAAGTTAAATTTAATGACAATAAATTAAATAAATTAAATTACAATAAATGAAGCTAAATTAAATGACAATAAATTAAATAAATTAAATTACGATAGGCTAAGTTAAATTAAATTACAATAAATTAAGTTAAATTAAAGCACAATAAATTAGGTTAAATTAAATTACAATGTATTAAGTTAAATTAAATTACAATAAACGAAGTTAAATTAAATAACAATAAACGAAGTTAAATTAAATAACAATGAATTAAACTAATTTAAATAAAACTAGATCAAATTAACTTAAGTTAAATGGAATTAAATATCTGGTAATAAATATTGAAGATCTTTAAATATGTTTTCACTTTTACTAACTTCTATCGGTAAAAGCTTTTCATCATCTCTGTAATTAAGCTGCGGATCTATATCTAAAAATAACGTATTAAGAGACGCTTCAGAGGAAATTGCTGTTTCGATGTTTCATGATAACGAATTTTACAGCATCGGAAATGCTATAAACATATAGAAATGGTGTGGCTAAAAAGAATAAATTTTTGGATAATGAAGGATAAATTAACTAATTAATAAATAACTTCTGTAAAATACGATAACTTAAAAAATAGTTACAACTCTTTCATGTAAGGCAATTTAAAATAATTATAATTCACCTTCGAACAATTGAAAGAGAATAAGATAATTTAAATATAGTAAGATAAATTGACTTTTGCTTTAATCTTGTAAGCTCATATAGGACTAATTAATATTCGTATAAGCTCATGAGACTGAGATCGGAAAATATTAATTATGTGGTATACTAAATTCTCTTCCACTGAAAATTCGTTCGAAGATTGACGTAACCTCTGAACCACCAGTGTCCAATAAAAAATGTACGCGTTAAAATCCGTGTCCTACCAGTGCTAATCGCCCGGACGATTTTCTCCGATTAATTAATTAATTATTTTCCACAAGAATAACGTAAAAACGTGATACCCCCGCGAAAAAGAATTTCCCTCTTTCTCCCGATTTTCTGGAGACGACAAAAGTATTCCGTTCATCCAGACGTCCTGAAATTCCCCAATTACCTCTCGGCGACGCAGCCAGACAATAACCCATCGACATGACAAAGGATATGCACCTAATTAAAAGTCCGGCTCCTAAGGAACCGCCGCTGTCAAACTTTCGGACGGCAAAAGTAATCTGCACACTCGCGCACAATGGGCTGTCCGTAGCCTATCTCCATTTAGGGTAGCCACGACTGCTGCTACGTCTTCCCTCCGCCGTCGGTTGGCAGCTCTACCTTGGCTACCTGGGCCGCTGCGACTTCCGCTCTTCCGTCGACGGGGGCTTGATTCGATCACGGATCAATCAATCAGGAAATCTTCCCCTTTCTCCGAGTCGGAGGAACGGCCAATCACTGGCCGGCCTCGGCTCTTCGAGGAATATAAAAGCCGGATTGAAGTCAAGCAGCGTATCAAAGGGATTTCCAGCGATTCGATTGATTCGATCGATTTGCCCGCGTTATCTGCGATTCAAATTATTATGGACATCCTTTGTCGGGGCGTTTTCGTCCGCTTGCAACGCGACATTCGATTCTACTCGCTCGCCAAGCGGCCGCGCAGTTTTATGCATTTATGGTGTATGCAAATTTCGAGAGCCGCGCACTCGAATACAATCCTCGGTTATCCGAACCGATCTGGAAAATACGATTGCTCGGATAACAGAAGAATAAATCTTTATCGATTTATACGATTATTAGTTTGCTCTGTGGATTGATTTGGATCGAGCTATTTACGTGTAGAACGCGATTCGATGGCGATGGATTCGGACTTGGACGTTGCGAAATAATGATCGATCGTTTAAATGATTAAAAGGACGGGGATGTTTAATTGTTACTGGATAGTGGATTTTTACGCTAAATGAGGATTGTTCGCGTTAATTGCAATTTGCAGAGAGTACACTTTCTTTCTTTAATTACTTTGTCAATATTAATTACTGTTATACTCGTTTTTGTGATAAATTGTTACAACATTTTGTAACAAATTTTTAGTTTTTTAAATAAATCAGGATCGTGATCGTTTTGATAGAAGAGAAACATTACGATCGAGATTTAAATCGTTTTCGGTCATTTCAACGTTCTCAGTTATTAATTAATATCATTAATATTAATAATTTATGAAAAATAATTTATGAAATATTTATTAATAATTTATAAAGTAATTTATAAAATTGTTCAGGCGGAATTGGTTCTTTCTGACAGAACATTGACGTTATTCTTTCATTTTTCTTCTGATTAAGCTTCTTTTACGTCATTTTATAATAAAAATTGTGCTTCGCATTACTAGCGCATTGATATCTTTTTATTGCTGTTTTGAAATATCTTTGTTTATTACAATTCCAAGGTCAATGGACATACAAGCACAATGTTAACATCGCCCTGAATTTATCGAAATCGTCCGGACACAAAATTCGCTATCGAAAAATGCATCATCGTGCAACATAACCCTTCGTACCTAAATGAAAAAGTACCTAAAATACCGAAATAAAATCTCATTAAATATACAACTCTCTAACAGTTATATAACAGTTATAATATAATACAAGTATCAATTATCACAAGTATAATAATAACAATTATTATCACCAGTCCCGCGTAAATCCAAGTAAAATCGCCAACCAAACCGAACGCTCACTTAAAACAACTACCGCCCAAATCGAGTGCAAGATACAACAATTTCGTCCAACAATTTTCGCCCAACGGAACAACGTTCTTTCCAATTCCAGCCCCATTCTCTAAGAAAATCGTCGCAGCGTGCACGGGGCGGCGCAGATCCCGATCGATTGATGAGACAGCAATAACCATCTGCGGCGAATAAGGAGGTTAATGGAAGGGACGCGTACGGCGGTATTGTCGGTGCAGATCGTTATCGGTCGCGGAATGTGAATTAGAAGCGAGAGAGACGGCGCGTAAAAATGGAGGAAAACGCAGGAGTGCATCAGCGGTGTCGCGCTCGCGCTCGCTCGCTCCCACCGAGTATGAAATGGTGCGTTCGAGAGGGTAAATGCCTTTTTGCGCGGGCGTCGGCGATGATATTGCGCCGTTCGAAAATTTATTTCCGAGTCATTTCGTCCGGCTCGGTCTGTTTTATTATCGGGCCGGCGGCCTCCGTCGGCCGTACTTTATCCGCGGAACACGATAATCCGAGTGAAAGCGAATTAATAATTGGGAACGTCGTGTAACCGTTACGGCGCGCAATTAAAAGTCCCGACCAATTATGAGAAACAAACGGCGAATAAAAAGCGGGGATGCGGTAACGACGCCGCGTTACAAAAGGGTGACGATAAATTTTTTGGCGGACACGCGGCCGCGTCCGGCGCACCTGTGTTCCAGGCCGCGCGCGACGACGAATCGAAAGGGAAGCCCGTTCTCTCGCGCGCGTCGCGCGGCCGCGGTTTTTCGTCGACGGGAAATCCGAGCTTTCGAAAAACTCTCGAGCTGCCCGTAACGAGAGTAAATTAAACAGCAGCAGCGGAGCTCGTTCCGAAGGATCCTCTGATTCGCGCTCCTATGATTTCTTCGGCTCGTTGGAACCTAAGTACGCTTCGTTCTCCTTTCTTTCTCGATAACTCGGTGGAGAGCCTTGATTAAACCGCAGCCGTGCCCCGGCGAATCCTGCCGGTAGCGTGTAAAACTTGTTTTGCGGCCGTGCTGGGATTGTTTGTTGCGGCCGACGGTTTTGTTGCGGCAAGTGGCCGGAACTTTGCTTCGATAAAATATGAATTAATTATTCGTTTCCGCGGTATCGCCCGGGACCGACTGTGTTCGACCGATCCTGTACTCGAGCAAACATCGCCGAGTGGGTGAAACGGACAGGGTTTTTGCAAATTTATTCACTTTGATTCCTTTCGTTCGCATGCTTCGCGCTCGATGTGAATGAATGCCGTCGCGATTATATCATTACGTTCGAGGACTCCTTTTATGGGAAAGGCGGATTCTTTTCGGACGTGTTTGAACTTTGAACTGCTGTAAATATCGTTCACAAATATCCTTGAATATCGTCGAGATGTAAAATATTCGTCAGCCTTTGAGATAATTATTGTTGAAGCCGAATGCAGCGTTTGCATTGCTGAAGAAACATCTGGTTAAAATAAAATCATTAGATTCATTATAAAATTATAAATAAATATAAATTAAATTTAAATATAAATTATTATTAAACATAAATTGAATATAAATATAAATTGGATATAAATATAAATTATTATGAAATATAAATTCAATATAAATCTAAATTATTATGAAATATAAATTATATATAAATATAAATTATTATGAAATATAAATCAAATACATATATAAATTATTACGAAATATAAATTATATATAAATATAAATTGTTACGAAATATAAATTAAATATAAATTACGAAATGATTATAAGAAGCTTAGTAAAATAAAATTATGCGGATGACGTTAACAAGACCAGCGGAAATAATTCGTATATTTTTATGTTGGTAATATGCATCGCTCTTACAGAGTCATAAAATTGTTTTCAGTAAAATAGTGATAATGACTTTCAGTAGAATAATAAAATAGTGATTGGTATAAAGTGTACGGTCTGAGCGTGTAGCAGTCCAACACAGGTAAACAAGTGCCTTAATGAGCCCCAAACCTCAGGCTGGCTTTTCTGTCTGCAAAACACCATGGACTCGGTTTCTTGGACAGCTGCGCATAACGCGCAATCAGGTATTGACCATAGGACGTCATTAGTAGGCGACCGACGACCAGGAATTTCAGAAACAATACATGATAACCGTATTGGAGGTTTATCCACACCAATACCGTCATTAATTAAACGAAGCGTAGGTCTGACTAAAAGAGTAATATTCAAATCGTATATAATTTTGAATTGTTCTAAAACGTATTTTAACCATCTTCAAAATTATATTTATATAATTTATATAATTATAGATGATAAAATGATATGAACTGAAGAGTAAAGCAAATTATTAATCCTTCGAATTCTGTAGTATTGTTACGAAATTATTAAAAATCATGCAGCCCCATTGCGTTTAATTTAGTAATTAATTTGTAGTATTTATTTATTTACGATTATAGTATTATAGTGATTTGTAGTGTTTGTAGAATTAATATTAGAAAGAATTCTGTCGGCACCAGGTGCGTTCGTCGCGCCAGCAATAAATATTTAACAGCTTGTTAAAGCACTCTGTCACCGCGACAAAAAACGTATTTTAAACATCTTGAAAATTATATTTATATAATTTATATAATTATAGATAATAAAATGATATGAACTGGAGAGTAAAGCAAATTATTAATCCTTCGAATCCTGCAGTATTGTTACGAAATTATTAAAAATCATGCAGTCCCGTTACGTTTAATTTAGTGATTAATTTGTAGTATTTATTTATTTACGATTACAGTATTATAGTGATTTATAGTGTTTGCAGAATTAATATTAGAAAGAATTCTGTCGGCACCAGGCGCGTTCGTCGCGCCAGCAATAAATATTTAACAGCTTGTTAAAGCACTCGGTCACCGCGACAAATTCCAATAAAATCGAGATATTTGCTATACATAGGCGAACGTCGGATCACAAATGTCCGACGCGCCGGTACTCTAATACACATTTCATTTATGTAAATTCGATAGACGCATTAATAAGTGAACAAAGTGTTCCATGCAATATGCATGGGATCGTTGCGCCGAATTGACCATCGCGTACAACCGAACGACAATTGTTGCTAACTCCGGGCACGCGTCGGCCATCGCGAGAGCTATCTTCGGGAAGTTATCTCTCCGTTTCTGAATTCTCCGGCGCGGTCGTCTCTTAAAATACAGCGGCGAGAAGGGCCGCGGATAAAAGAAACGCAAACGAAAGGAAGAAAAATGTTTCCCTTAAAATTTTAAGTCGGCGAAGTTCCCTCTGTTTTCTTTCGGAGGAGCGGCCGCGGCTCGCAAAGAATCCTTTCGCATTAAAAGTTACTGAAATGACCGAACAAGTAATAAATTAGGTGCCGTTGCGGGAGTAAAATTCGCGGGGCTAAAAAACGGGGAGAAATTACTCCGAGGAATCAAAGTTCCGAAGCCGTCGCCGGCCGGCGTTGCGGAGTTCTTGCTTGAAAAATTATCCGAACGTTTCGCTTTATCGGCGAGTCGAATTTTTCCGCAAGAACAACGTGCGCGGGAAAGTTCGCCCGGTAACGATCCCGAAGAAATAGAAAAATTCGATTCCATAACCGCGACGAAAGGATTTCCCGCTGTAACTAACCCGGAGCGTTCCACGGAATAACATACAGCCGAGAAAATTCTGTCCCCTCGTGCTTCCCCTTTTTTTTCTCTCTTTGCAAATCTTCGGCAACCGAATCAATTTTTCCGACGGTGCGAAGGAACTGGTTGCACCTATATAAGGTGCTATTAATAAAAGACTGAAATAAATAATTTAGTTCGGTAACCTCGTAAAGGCTTTCCGTTCGTTCTTTTCGTTTCTCGTCACTTTCTACACGGTCGAAACACAGTTTTTCAATTTTCACTGCGGGATTTAATAAACGAATTAAAGAACGAGAATTATTTATTGTTCTTTTAACGCCGTTCGAACCGATTGGAATTTTTTAAAACAATTCTTTAGCCATTTTCACGTTTTAGAGACGTTTATTTTAGGGCGTAAGACGTTTAGACGTAAAGCGGACGTAAAATGGACGTCTTTAGGTCTAGTTTAGGTTTATTGGGAACACTCAGAGAGATTAGTGTACTGGAAAATAGCTGAAGAATTGTTTTTAAAAATTTCGATTATTTCAAAAGAATAATAAGTAACTTTCGTTATTTAATTCTTTTATCTAAACGTCTTAAAGACGTCCATTTTACGTCTGCTTTAGGTTTGAACACCTTATAACCTAACATGAACGTCTTTTAGACGTTAAAAGGACAATTTTGGACGTCTTAAAGGCGACCCAAAATAGACATCTTAAAGACGGCTTAAAGACGGCTTAAAAACGTCTAAAAGACTTGTTTTGTAACGCAGGACGTTTCTAGGACATTCATAGGACATTAGAGACGTCCTTAAGACCTCTCAAAGTCGTCTTTATGCTATCTATATTTATGCATTCCTTTTTTCACATCGGATATTGATCACGTTCTCTGCTCGCAGCTTAAAAATAAAAAACCATAAACCACGGATCACGATTGTTGAACCGCTCGAGGAAGAAACAAAGAGCGTCGTCGTTGTTATGGCTACTGGATACGGAGGAAGGAGGGTAGAAACGGCGGTAAGAAAGGAAGCATTTAAAAAACTGTTATTCCAAGATAAAAGATCGGGCATCGTTCGTTCGAAACTAGCGTTGCAAGCTAGGTGGAACGAAATAACGTTAACCGAGTGTGCGGGAATCATGAAATTACTGTCATTATCCCGCCGGTTCGAAACAAAACGAAAAGATAGGTCGTGCCTCTCGCAGTAATTTCTGCTATCGCCGTTCTCCTCGCATATTTCCTTACGACGTGACTACACAAAGACTCGCAGTTAATTAAAGTGCAATGCAAACGGTTAATGAGATATTAAATTCCTCGGCAAAGAAGGCAACAAGCGCAAAACGAAACGCGAGCAGAAAAGAAGAAGGCGAAAGGAGAAACAGCGAAGCCAACTGTACGCGAGAAGGACAATGTTTCCACTCGAACCTTGGATCAACATTGTTTTCCTTGCCCCTCCCCCCGCGCCGAGTTTCCTTTATTATCAACAGTGTGAAGGGACTGGCTGGACCTATATAAGACAGTTCAGTAACCTCGTAAGGACTTTTCGTTCATTCATGCCCCGCGGATGCAACAGCGAATGTTTCTCGTCGCTATTTACACAGTCGAAACATATTTTTCCAAGTTTCATTACAGGCAAACAAATTAAAGAACTAGAGGTATTTACGTTTCTTTGTCAATTTAATTTTCAATCCTTCACAGTACTTCGACGAGTCTTTTAATAATAAAATGTTAGGTACGATTGTTACTCCGTTCTTTTAAATCGAAATTAAAGTCCGCCCTTTTGTTGCTAATATTTAAGCGCTGAAGTAAACGTAGGCACTCTATAAATATCAATTTTATTTATCCCTTAAGTAACGATTAGAATCGAATATCATTTAATCTGTACTGTGAAGGTTTGACTTTTTTTACTGTGAAGATAAGGGTACTCCGAGGAGTTAAACAACAATCACTAGAAAACTAACAAAGCCATTGGAACTGAAAAATTTGAGAATATAATTCGAACATTCCCAAACATCGTTTACTTGATTAGAACTCGACATGTCACTTCCAAGTGCATTCAATTAATTGTTAATTTCACCCCTTTGCTTCTGCACGGAGAGAAAATGAAATAAAAATGAAAAGACTCCTGGTGGCGACTTTTAATAACAATTGTTCCATTCCTTAAAGCCAGAATTAAAATCTATTCTCTCATCACTAATATTCAAACACCGAAAACAGATGTAAATTCGCAATAAACATAAGACTCCTTCCAAGAAATTATCGCGATCGAAGAAGTATTAATCGTTATTATAAACAAAACGGTACAGCAAGTGGTTAAGAAGATTCCCAGCACTGTCACAGAAGAAAAGCGGATCCAAGGCACCGAACCCGAGCGTGGAGTCCCTTGATTAGAAGACCGGAATACCCAGGTACCGGGTCGCCTGTGTACCAGCCGTCCGAAATCGGATGCGCAACACGGCGCGCAGTCGGACGAGTGCCGCCGGATCGGCAAACAATAGCCACCAGGTCAAATAAGTGATTAAGCCCGACAAATATTACACTGTATAATATTTGTACACGACGCTGCCGTGCCGCAGCAAAGTAGCGGCGCGATGCAACGCGAGCGATCGGAGCGCATCGATCGAAGAGTGCGATCTGGAAGCCGGTCGACAAGCTGCCGCGGGCCGAGCGGCTCCGTAACGCGTTCAAAGGAAAATCGCGGAAAAATTAGCTGCTGCTGCGGCCTCGATCGTTTAACGGCCGTTAATTCGCAGCTCGCGCACGTAGATCAGTAACGAAAGTAATCGCTTTAGCTATATATTCTCAATGATTTCAAAAATAACGACAAAATAAAATAAATAGCCCC
>CM052153.1:3770676-3785942 GCA_028455555.1 Augochlorella aurata | reverse complement strand
AAGAACGATAAATTTAAGTGCACTTTGTGGATAATGTAACAAATGGAGACCTCAAAAAGTAAAAAATTTTAAAACTCCAATAGAAAATGTGGCGCAAGACAGGGAAGATCGATGAATTCAAATATAATTTATGCGTAATGCAAAAAAGGAAGAATTTTAACTTTAAAAATCCAAAAGGAAGTTTTAGCATAAAACGGATAATTAGAAACCTTAAATATCTAACATCTTGTAAAAATCAACGGTTTAAAAATCCAACTAAAAATGTAGCAGAATACCAAAGAGATGGATAAATAAAAATATAATTTATATAAAAAAGGGGAAGCCTTGAAAAATTTGAAAATCCAACAGCGAATATAATTATAATTATATAATTATATAATTATAATATATAATATAAATATAATTATAATATATAATATAAATATAATTATAATATATAATATAAATATAATTTGTTATAGTCGCAGAAATCGACTTCTAACATAGTCAGAAAATTCTAGAAACGACTATGAACTAAAATATTAACGCAAAAGGAAGCGCCATTTAAAAATCTTCGAAAATTCAACGGCGTAGCGAAAGCCGTGAACAAAACCGGCAGACGAAAGAGATTTAAAACTGTGAATCACGGGCAGCTGTTGCTCCGTAGTGCAAGCCGCGCCAAAAAATCGCGGTCTCGGATTTGTGTATCGTCCGATTCGTGAACCGTGGAGAAGGCCGTGCTTGGCAGGGCGAGTGGCTCCGGGCTAATCAAATCAGAGGCGTCGAGATAAAAATGGCGGCCGTAGTACCGGGGCAGTATTCAGCATTCGGTAGGCGAGAGTGTACAGCCGATATGGACAGAGAAGGTAAAAGATCAAAGGCTTTCAGCGACTGGAGACCACGAGACGACGACGACGACGGCGGCGGCGACGAGGAGGAGGATGAGGAGAGGATGAGGAGGATGAGGAGGATGTGGACGAGGAGGACGAGAACGACGAGGGCGACGAGGGCGACGAGGACGTCGACACGACAACAACCACTACGGGCGCGACCACCACGAGGACAGCGACGATATATACGAATGAAAGCACCCAGAGGAAGATAGCTTTATCTCGCTGTATACATTTCCAACCTGTTCCCTTCGTTGTCACTCGAGAAGTAGCAAAGATATTACGAGTTCCAACGAGTTCCAGAGAGTTACTGCGAACCGTCTTCCAGTGAACGCGTTAGTTTCCGTCTGCTTTCTCAAGGTGCCGCCGAGGGAATTGGTTGTTACGAGACACGCTTGTCATTCCGTATCCGCCGGAGACTGGTATCGGAGCTCGTAGAATTTTAAGCTGCCGGTTTAAAGCTCGAAGGTGGATCCGCGAAACGTTTGCTCGTAGACCGGGCGCCGTTGATCCGTTTACTCGACTGTTCCCCGAACGCTTCGCCGAGAAAAAATTTCTTTCGCCCATTTGACTCGGCGGGGCCTGGCAGGATCAGCCCGGCGACTATGCGCGATAGTTTTCAGTTTCTTCGGATGGTAAACAGCGCACTAATTCTGACGGATCTCGGACGCGGTTTCATTTTCTTAGTTACTGGATTCCGCGTTTATGGCGAGAATAGCGCCGATTGACATTTGTATCCGTCTTTGAGACGTCTTGAATGTTCTTGGGACGTCCTAGAAATGTCTTGTGTTACAGATGTTTTTTAAGATGATTTTTAGGTGTCTTTGAAACGTCTTCTAAACGTCTAAAAGACGTCTTAAGGATGTTTATGGAAGTATGTGAGGCATTTCTTAAGTCGTTTGCGGACCTCTTTTAGAAATGTATTATCATGTATTATGTAATAGTAGTTATGTATTCTAACGGGTGAACTTCTGGAAAAACTATCTTTATAGAAAATAAATTGCTAATGAGTAAAAGTGAGTAATCGATAATCAATGAAAGCGTAGAAACAAAACTCTCATCGTCATTTTTATATTCTGGTTTTATTAGTTGAAAAACATTGTAAACATAAAAAACGCTTAGAAAACATATTTTAAATTTATTAAGTTTTCAGACATATTTTAAGAACGTTCAATTTGGGACGTCGCTAATACGTCTCAAAAACGGCTTAAAATCGTCCCGAATTGGACACCTTATTAACGTCTGAAATAAGTCGTCTTAAAGACGTCCACTTTACCTTATAAGACGTTCAGACCTAAAACGGACCTAAAATGGACGTCTCTAAGACGTCCACTGCTTATAGCGGATACATCGTCATTGGCACTTTCCGCAAGTGTCAACTAAAATGCTTAATAATCTGCAATATTTTCTTCTCGATAACCTAACTGATCCTGATCGCGGTTTCCGCTCCGCGATAACGAAAAATATTCGAACGGCCGGAATTCGCGTGGCACTTAATTGGGGAGCACAAAGTGAAAGTCACGGATCCGCTCGTTAACGTCCGGGCGAGGAGCCCGGCACCAGTCGCAGCAGACAAAAGGGCCTGACGGAATTTCATAAGCTTTTGAAATATCGCCCGCGTGCTACTTTGATCCGCGAGCCGGCCGCCGAAAGTCTTTGAACCGGGGATGTCATGCAAGAGCGCGCAGCCGGTTCCGAACTTCCCCGGCTACGGCCCCTCCGTGCAATATGTAATTAATAGAACTTCCAGATAAGGAAACTGGCCAAGAATTGGACCATTTGCCCGGCTAATCAGTTCTAACCGAACTCACTTTCAACTTTTCCATCGAATAACCCCGCGTCGCCGGCTTAATTGTATTTAACACCTTCGCCGCCCCGAGCCGAGCTCCGCGTCCAGGAATTGGCTGCTCGTTCACCGAAAAATCGATCGATTTTTCTTAACCATCGGACATATAATGATTCGGAACTTTATTCAGCAATTTTTCCAAAGATATTTTTCAACTTCTCACAGATTTATTAGCCTTTCCGTCATTAACAATGTGACAACAATTACATTATTTCGTTCGAAAGTTGAGGAATTTAGCGAACGATTTAGCAATCGGTAGTAATTAGTAACTAGTAATTCTTAATTAGTATAAAAACTACCCTAAAGCAGCCCTAAAACTATTACAAAAATACCCCAAAGCTACCCTAAGATTGTCCTAAAACTGCCCTAAAACTGCCCCGAAACTATCCCAAAGGTACCCCAAAACTACCCCAAAACTGCGCTAAAAATGCCGCAAAAATACACTAAAACTACCCTAAAATTGCCCCAAAATTACACTGAAACTACCATAAAACAACCCCAAAGCTATTCTAAAAGTATCCCAATGGCCAATAGGCCACACCCCCTGGATGTGCTTCTGCAACCGCATATACGATGATTAACGTCTACAAGACGTTTCTAGGACGTTCGCCGACATAACCTTGAAATTCGTCCCGATGTCATAAACCAGACGTCTTAAAGACGTCCTCGTGCTAACCCCGACCGCAAAGGGTTAATTCTCGCGAGCACGATTCGCAAGTTAGTCACAGTCTCCAAAATTTCCCGGTTACTTTTTCATGTAAATTCGCCCTTTCCGCGGGGTTTATCACCGTTTCGGCGACGCGTTGGACGACGAGGCCCTCGCTGCTCGAGGATTACGAGCGCGTAAAACCAGAAGGTATTAGGTAGGGGTTGTACAGACGCTCCACGAAAACGTTTAACAGCGTCGTTATCGATTGCACTGGGTGCACCGCGGCCGATGCCGAAGGCGACCACTTTGATTTCTTGTTGTTTCCGTTGTCTCGGTCGGACGTCTTTCTTTGCCGAATGTCGAACTGACAAAACTTTCGGTGGCCAGCGTGCAATCTACAATGGGGGACGCGGAGTTAAACGTTCCGATCTGTTTCTTTTTCTTCGAAAATTCGAAAACTTTTTATCGCGGACGCTCCCGTGGAGAACTTCGTCTCCCAATTCATCTGTGCGGGCCACGGAATAAAATTCGCGCGACCCCGACGCCGGTCGACTGTTTACGAAAATTCTGCTCCACCGTTTCTGAGCGCGCCGTATAGGCCACCGCGCTATTTTATACATTGCCGGGTACTTATTATCATTGCATTTGAGATACGGCAGAACGGCGTGCACAAAGTGGCCCGATAAGTGCTGGACAAGGAGTAAACGCTTTAACTAGCAATCACCTTGAATGTTGCATATTTATACGAAGCAACGCATCGCCGTTGCACTATGCGGCGCTGCGGCAGGCCCACCTGTAACGATGCTCTTGCGGAGAATAACTTTAACCCTTTGCACTCGAAGCCGTTTTTATAAGGAGTTTGCGACTCGTGCAACGCTTACGCTCTATACATATCAATAAATTTGTCAAAATGTGATACAACAATTTTTCATATCTTTTCTGTGCTTATATTTTCCTTTTTAAAATTGTGTATGGATGTCTTTCAAAAATAATATTAGATTCTTTATGCCATCATTTGAGTTTATTATGTCGCTGGTATTATTTATAACTTTCTATTTGTCCCTGCTATGTGGGAGGTCATTGCACTCTAAAATAATGTGACTGGTAATAAAGAGAGCATCGAAAATTTGCATTTGCGATTTAGGCATTAAGTGGCGGTAATATTTTTTAGTTAAAATAAGCTATAAGTATTCTGATAATAAAATTAAAAGGCCGTTGAATATATAAGAGAACAATAAGAAATAAACAAACAACTTAACAAAGCTTACTTAACCTTTATTATTATATATTAGTACCCCTATAAAAATTTCATCGACTGTAGACGAATTCCAATGAAGATAAGTGCCAAGTCGATGCCCGCGAATCTATTGTTAACAATCACATTTGAATATCAGAACCGGAAAGAATTGTCATCAAAATGCTTACGCAAGCCAGCAGAGTTTCAGCCAGCAGCTAAACCGGGGTGGTCGCTGGGCTCCCGTAATATTGCTAAACAAATCCTCGGCGCGGTGGCGGGTCTCATAAAAAATCAAGCTCGGCTCTCCATTGGGCCGGCGAAATTATTCATAAGCTACCGAACAAAGCTATACCTACGAATGAAATATTCAGGCCATTGTGCGGGATTCCCGACAATATCCTGCCGTCAGTAGTTAAGTTCCAGCGATCGCGGGGACACGTGATACACCGGTTTCCCGCGGCTCCGCGGCCCGGCCGCAACGGTGGCCCTTCGAGGCGAGCGCACTTCGAAAAATAAATTTTGGAATTTCATTCGCCGCGGACACGGACGTATCCGAAGCGATCCGCCTATTTCGTGGATGAAGCATCGTCGCCGGGCCATAGGAGTCCGCGCGGATATCGCTCCGGCGGGTATCCATCATCTCCTGTCGTTACTGCATTCTGTGACAGCGACGCGAGAGCGAAATAGAGGGCGAAACAAAAAGAAGGGAAACAAGAACGAGGATCGGAACTAGAGCTGTGACTTATGAGATACACGGGTAGCCGCGGCCATCGTCGGATACTAGGGCCGGCGAAAACAGCACTCGGAATCTCATAAGTATTTAGATAGCGGATCTTTATGCTGGGTAAAAATGGGGTTCGTCGTTATTAACCCTTTGCAGTCGGAGAAATTTGAACTGGAAATCTGGAATTACTTACAGTGTTTTCATTTGATGTAACATGGTGCGTTTTATACATTATGGAATTGAATTTTGTGACTCGTGTTACAGCTGACAGCTGTTGACAATTTTTAGAATATAAATAATAAGAATATTATTTGATATTTAAGGATATTAGAAAGTAATATTATGAAGATAAAAATTATTTTGGAACGTGATCATTTTTAGCGGCGCCTTAGAGTTGCTACTTGGTCGCAAAGGGTTAATACTGGGAATACCAAATCGGTCGAAATGGTTTATGACTTTTTCTTTTGTTATCTCTGATAATGTAAAAATGTCTTTGATTGAAATTGGGAATTTTGTCATTGTTGTAGAATAATATACGTTAGTCGCGTCTAGGGTAGTTTTAGTGTTGAAATTAGACGAAATAATAGGACAGCATAATTAGGACAACATAACCTCAAATCTCATATAATTAAAAAATTTGAAAGAGAACAATTGTGAATATGACAGTTTGTTAAAGTAGTCGTCTCTAATGTAAACTTTTCGATGACTTTTCATTGACTATTATTGTATTAAATCTGTTTAAGTTGCAATAATATTGCAATTTGTAACAAGATGGCAGCGTTCATTGAAGATTTACACAATTCTTGCGATTTTTAATTCTATATCAATTTTAAATTACATTGTATTACTATGAACAGTTTGTAATAAAATACAACATACATAATTGAGTAGATTATGTATGAAATCTTCGTCACAAAGGTATAAAAGAATTTCACTGCATAAAATGTTCTCGTTTGAATCCAGAAGACGTACGACATCCGTCCTTCAATTTATTAAATAAATATTGCGGAACATGCAAGTTTCTAAATATTCAATTTTTTATATATATATTTAAACATATATAAATTATATTTTTTAAATATATAACAGTTACAAATATTTATAACTATTTATAACTATTATAATGAAACGAAATGGAATGAAATGACAAGTAAAAATATGTAATTTATTCAAAAGACTCGAGATCAATAAATTTTTCCACATCGCTTATCCCTTTTCCACTAATCAACCTCCCCACAAGTACACAACACAGCATCGTTAAACACAGCAATTTCTAAAATACTATAACTAAACTACAGAAATATTTCAGAAGCTTCTTGTTGCACATACATCCACGCTTAATCCAACTCAGTGACCTTATTTCACGAAAGCCCGCAAAAAGTCTAGCTCCGCAGCTAGGTAAAACGATTCGGCGGGTCTCCATGGACACCGTTTAGAACTAAGAGTAACTGCTAAATAGCGTTATTAAAATAATGACAACTTTTCTAGCTCTAGGTATTTATATAACACGACGCACTCGGTTACTCTGCTATCTCGCAAGACAGCCGTGTATTTTTGCCGTCCTCGAAAGCGTCCCCTGTACACCGGATTATCCGAGCAGCGGTGCAACGTAGCTCCGCTCGAAACGAAGGAGAAATTTATTAGGCGGCGCTAGAGTAGCGGCGGGACTCGGTAATTTTCGCGGCGGATGGGCGGAGGGACGCGTGTCGAAACAAAACGGCGGCTATCTCGGTCGGATCCTGCATTTCCATGACGGCGCCGATGAGCCGAGAACGATCGCGGCTATTCCATTTTCCATCCGAGTGGATCGGCTCGCCTAATCGATAGTTATAGCGCGGACACACCCAGCGCGCGCGATAACTCGGTCACCGGGAACCGGCCCGGCCCGGCCCGAGCTGGCCCGAACCCGGCCCAGCCGGCCAGACGACCAGATGCAAAATCACTTCGCGACGTTATCGACGGTTGGCCAGACGCGATAATAGTTATCAGTGCCATTCCGCAGATTTAATGGGACACGCAGGACGAAACTGGAGGAATCGGCCGGCCTCCCGCGGAGTCAATCGACCGGCTATCGAGATACATAGTCGCGGCATTATCCCGCGAGCTCGATGCCGAGTGTCAAACGTTTCGACGCCGCTCGGCCCGAGGATTTCGGCCCGGCGAAGTTTGCGAGCCTCGGTGCTCGCGATCCGGCCGGAAGATCGCCGCCGCACCCCCATAGTCTCCTAATCCTGATCAAACAGCGGGCATCGTACCAGCGGTTGGTATCTCGGATCCACGCAACAAACCCGGCTTTATCGTTCGTTCTGTCTCGTTACGCTCTCTCGGAAACGAACCCTCTCGCTCCTCCTCTCTCTGTCTATCGCGGCCGATTCGCTCGCCGTTCCGCTCCCCACGGCATTCATTAGCCGTTCGAATTGTGACGAGCAAATAATTGATGAAGTCTGCCAGTCGATGCACATTACAGCCGATTCGACTGGGCCTCGTTAATAGGACGATTGGGATTTTACCAGCTGCTCGAGTCCGACTTTGAGGGCGCGCGCGAGTCGAGACGCAGGCCACTGACTTCGGAACACTGCTCTGCTAATTTCCTGATAGATTTTCATCTATCGGGGGACGCTGATAGTTGCCGGCTGCTACGATTCCCTCGCCTTTGTTGCTTCACCTGTCCCGGTTAACTTTGCTCGAATGGATCGCGTCTCGCAACTGTCTTTTATTCATTTATTTGCACGGCTTAGATGTTTATTTAGTTATTTGTTTAGATATTCATGTAATTATTCGTTTAGTTATTTATTTAGTTATTTATTTTTTATTCATGTAGTTATTCATGTAGTTATATTTAGTTATTCATTTAGTTAATCATTTAGTTAGTTATTCAGTTATTCATTCAGCTTACGTTTAATCATTCGTTTAATTATTCATTTAATTAATCATTTAGTTGTTCATTTAGTTATTAACTTATTTATAGACTTATTTATTCATTTAGAGATTCATTTAGTCACCCAATTAGTGATTAACTTATTTATTAACTTACTTATTCGTATGTTTATCCATTTCTTTACTCATTGTTATTACTACGAATTCATGCATATCGATCAACGAAAGATATAACCAAGAGAATATTTAACTAAAAATTTTAATGCAACCTATATACTACCATAATCGACACCAAAAATAAATGCGCAATGTCCGCAGAGTATTAATGAAGGTTCGATGTTATTTTCGAATTCCCGAAGTCTTCAGCTCCTATAAATTATACCACGCGTGGAACACGTTATACATATTATTTATGTTCCAACTTCGACATCTCTAAAATATTCCCTAAAAGGTTCCTCATGACGTTTTCAAATAAAAAATAAATTCACCTCATCCCCCTATTAGTTTTTAATAACAGTGATCAAGAAACCGAGCGGATTTGCTTCAATTATACAAATTAAAGCGAAGCAATTATTAAAACTCGAATCGACTTTCCACAGCGGTCCGACCACAAATGGATCAGTCCACCGAGCAAATCTCCACTTTTCCGCCATCAATAATCCCACAGCCAAAGAGCCGAAATTAAACTCGTCCGATAGTTCGAGCCTCGAATAATTCCTGGCGCGACCATAGAAGAATCATGGGACTGCGTTTGGTTCAGCGGGCGCAGCGCAACGTCCCATTCGACAGCGCCGAGAGTCATCATCTCCGCGAATGAAAAAAGGCTCTCCACGAGCCGGCCGTGTATTACAAGGCACTCTAATCGCGAGTTGAGTAATGAAACCGTTTAAACAACGGCGAGGGGCGCGGGGGTCCGCCGATAAATAAATTGAAGAGGGCGGGGCGTTTGCGCGGGTCGCGCGGCATGGCGACACGTTTTGGCAACATTCATTCCGGTTCAAATTGCATTCTAGTTCGTCGAATAATCGATGCTTCTAGTTGCCCGTGACACCGTTAAAACGACGCGTTTTGCTGATGTTGAACGTAGGAATAATTGCTGGAATACTATGTCCGGACCGGTGCCGCGGACACAGGCAACCGTGCCCGCGTGCACGTACACCTGTCCCCGCGTGTGTGTGCACGGGAAGGGGGTCGGAGCGTAGTGTCGCCGTTACACTATGAATTTATGAACAACTCGCCGTTACAATGGGACGGGCGCGTTGCGCGCGGTTATCTTACGCGCGGCCGCGATGTATTTTCGCAGCCAATTAAAATTATATCGCAGTAACAAGTCACATGTAATTGTCCGGGGAAATGAGATCGCGGGCCGCGCGCGCTTCCAGGTGCCGACAGTAATGAAAGAAATTTATTGAGACGAATGGCCGACGCCGTTAATGGAACCCCGCGACAATTCCGTCTATCACGGCATCGACGGTCCCCCGTTTAATATCGCTCCGCGCAAGAATATTGAAAGTTCCAGCGAGAGAAAGATTATCAAATTCGAACTTGTTTCGCCGGCGCCGTTGTGTTCTCGCAGCCGTGCAATCGGCAAGAATGGAAATTTATTGGCCGACGCCCCGACGGCCGCCCCCCCCCCCCCCCCCCCCGGCTCACTTAGGTTTCATATCTTTGTAAAATATTCCCTCTTTATTTGCGCGTTCCGGGGACCTCGCCAGGTGATTCCAGAGAACACCGATGCTTGCTCGAATATTTTCCGTCGTCTCGTCTTCGTTTCTCTCCTGGCTGCTCGCGAGATTATCCTTTGCGGGACACTGTCGATTCGTTTTGCTTCAGAAGTCTCGCTTTCTCTTGGTACAGCGTCTCTCGTGCTAGCATCTTCGTTTCTTTAGTTGTCTCTGCGGTCGGATATTTGATCAAAGATGATTGTTGCTAGCTACTTGTTTCGTTAGCATCATTATTCAGTCTTCCGAGGCACTTCTATTGTTGTAGTTACTTTCGTTTTCCAAATGAATTTTGTTTCGCAACGTTGTTAAGGAAGTACTCGAGTCAGTATTTTGGTAACGAGTATCAAATTTCAATATTTCAGCGTTAAATTTCAATATTAAATTTCGGTATTAAATTTCGACATTGAAATTCGTTTCAAAATTATCAGAAAAACGTCAGGATATTGTTATCTCGATACATTGAACAACTGTTTTTCATTTTATAATGGAAGAGCGGAATAACTTTCCTAATTACCTAATACGTTTTATACGAGCTGCTTTAATTTTGGTTAAATTTCTGTTTTAATTTTGATTCTTGTTTCAATTTTAATTTCTGTTTTAATTTGATATAATTATGTACGTATTATATGGTATTATATTATATACAGACACGATGTTTAATGTAATATAAGGCATGAAAATATGGACAGGTAATCGATGGCAGAATGGACATCTTTACATCGATGAATATTATCGACAACCCTACGTTGCTCCGATTACCTCCCATCAAATTTTCAATTTAACGAGTCCAGTTTATCGTTCACGAATCGTTTCAACGGTTTTCGCAGTCACGTCGCTGTATTAGACACGATAAATATTAACAATTAACACCACGTGTAGAAGGAAGATAAAAATTAATACTCCGAAAATGGAGGGAACGAAAAATTTCTCTTCAACATTTCCATCCCTATCTCCGAGGGACCTTTTTCTTTTTACGAGGGCGAAATCTTCGAAAAACGCTTTCGACCACCTGGGGGAGGGTCCGAAGGCAGTGTGCGATTTTTGTCTACTATAAACGATGGCCCCGGAAACGCTTAGGAACAGAAGACCACCCTTTCGGGGAAACACCCCTCGGCTGGGTGGAACACTTTTTATTTAAACTGCAATAAAACCGCGAGAAAAAATCGCAGGTCAACTTTTGAGAGGTCGTTTGGAAGAGGAGACTTCCTTCTATAAGGTCACATTGAGATAGATGAGGGAAAAAAATTCTTGAAACACATAGCCGCGTATGAATTATGCGAATTTTCGAAGCGATGTTTTGCGAACCGGCTTTGACTTTGCGTTACGTTTCCTGACGCGAAAGAATTTTTTTAGGGGAAATGAAGACAAGGGTGCGAATTTAGAGATTTCACCCTTTGAAATAAGCGTCGGTGGAGTATCGTGCGATTTTTTTCGGCGAAGTTACAGAAGCGCAAAGATTGACTATTTTTGGGGGTGAGTTTGGTCGTCTTCTGTCATGATTAATTTTATATTTATTTAATTAGATAAATAGAAGTTTTTTATTGGTTATATTTGGATTTAATATATAGTTCGTACTTAGTATAGTATATTTAGAGAAATATTAAGATGGTCACTTAAGGTGAATAACATATAACTGACAGCATATAAAATTAGTTAATAAATCTCGCAATGCCGGTGAAACGTCTGACATTTTTCATTTAACAATTATTAAAATTACAATACTGTCTCTACTAAAAATAACGTAATAAATTTCTCTACTCAATAATCATCTCTTCTAATAAATAAAATTCTAAATAATAACTTTCTAAATAAACTCCAGCATCTCATTTCGCAGAATAAGATCATTCCTTTTTCCATTCAGACTTAGATTCAGCGTGAATCCAAATTCCTGCAAAGAGATCAATTCCGAATCTCCTCGAGAAAGATCGATTCGCTAGAGAATCGTACCTCGGAAACCCGGTTCTACGGAAAATCTACTTCAAAAACGCGCGTCTCTAGTAAACTTCACGAGAGCGCCATGTAGCAGAGCAATAAAGTAACACAAGCATCTTCGCAGCGATTTTTCCGCGGTTATTCCTCGTGAAAGCGATTGATGGCTATTAATAAGCCGGCAAAGAACCACTAGAAACGCTCGATGGTACGTATTGAAAGTGCAGCAAGGTTAGCGGCGGTATTAATTCACTCGGCTCGGACTCGCTCGCGAGCGCACCGGCGCAATAATATCCAGAGCGCGGCCTTTTTTCCGCGATAAAGACCGGTCGAACAATCGGCGTTCGCTTCTGCATTCGTTACGATTCCCATCAACCGTTTATTGTTAACTGCGCCCGGCATTTTCAGTTCGAGCGGCGGCAGCAACGAGTCGGCGCCGTTGCCGCGGCAGCGTCTGCGTTGTCCCCGAGATTAATACGATTTTCCCTGTCTATCCATCAAACCTGGCCCGTCGCCGCTTGTTGCAGGTCGCGCGGGCAGGTTGCACGGGCAGGTTGCGAGCTGGCAACCGGCGCTGGCAACTTCCCGGCGTCCCGATCGCGAGACCGCCCAAGGGCTTGTTTTCATATCGATCCGCGCCCGCGTCGCGCTTTCCCGCGCGAACCCTTCGAAACGCGTCGGACAATGTCATCGTTACACTTTGATGCTTATGTTTGGCATTACCGTATCGCTATGGCAACTTGATGTACTATTCGACCATGCATTCGCCTCGCTTCCGAACCAGCCTGTGTGCGCGCCGCCACCGCCGCCGCCTGCATTTTCAACCGAAGTTCCGCGATCGGCGCTCTCCCGTTGATTGGAAAATCATATTCTGTGTTCCGTATGCTCGCTGCGATGCGTCTCACGATTTACTCGCAGATTCCCCAGTGATTACGCCGCGCACCGTCACATCTCGCGCTGCCTGAAACCGTTTTTCGCTCGAGACTGCAGGTGAGTTGGCGACCGCACAGGTGATACGAATAATTGCACTGCGGATATCTGGAGAAAGATTGTCTGGCTTAAATTCAAGATGACAATCTTTTCTCGCTTGTAACAATTGATATTTTAACCATTGATTCGTAGGTAATTAAAAACGGGAGACATTGCTCTCTCAATAACCTTGACAGAGTAGAAATAGCGTAATAATATTCATTTGTCTTCCATATTCCATTTTTATCGTAGATAAAATCTAGCAATAATTTAAAACAATATAGTTAAATAATATCTTACGGTCTCACATTTAACCCTCTCATTTTTGTTATAAATCTATAATATTCATTATCTAATAATAATCGATAGCATGCGATCGATATCATGCCATTTGACATTTCAATGTTTCAATTTGTGATAACAGTTGTGATATAAATTTTTATTAAATTCGCGATTACTATCAAACATTAATATCGTTGTTATCAAACGCGATAAAAATACCGCAGACACGTAATCTATATTTGCACTTATCTATAAATAATTTCAATTCGCCTGTATCTTGCCGTCACGTGGCGAAAATCGACCCCGGAACGTGGCAGACCGACGAAATACTAATTAATTAAAAATAATGAAATCGACCGGACATAAGTGCGGCTAGTCGTATTCTGCGTTTGACAGTCCCCGCCCCCACTCCGTCCGCCGTTGAATTATCGCAGCGGGCAACTCGCTCGCGTTTTTTTCCAAGAGCTCGTTACACTTACCTTTCTCGAGGCTGTTTTAACCAGGAATTTTTGTACACAACCGTGCAGCCTCCGCGACCGACGGCCAAGTTTTGTAATTTGTACTTTCGGGCCGGCGAACGAACAATCGGAAATCCGCGTTTGTATCGTAATTAATGGGAGTTCGATAACAACGGTGTTGCTACCGCGGTAATTATAAATTATAGCATAGCGTAAACTTCATTTTGCTGCTAAAAATATGGCGGCGCGCAACGCTGCTGATAATTTTTGCTTCACGCGTGTCGGACGTATTTTAGTAACAGGAATTCCTTAATTATTGGGAACTATGGGGAACTATGCTAAATAAAAGCTATCGAAATTAAAGAATATAAATACTATAAAAATATATTTTCCCTCTTAGCAATGGAAATAAGTTGTAAATAGCGCGACGAAGGCCAACATCTTTCAATTAATTATTATAAATGCATAAAATTCGCGGTATAAGCAGAGCTGTTAGGCGATTATTACGCGGGGAAATTAAGATCTAGAACGATCCGTCGAGGAGATAGGATCGACGCGGCAGTGAAATTGTTAAGCGCGGCGTCGCCCACGAAGTGTCCGCGGTAACCACGCGCCGCAAAATCGGCATTGTTCGAAAGTAACACGTTCCTGGTTCGAATGCGGGTAGTTTGTCGACGGGCTTCGATCAGCCGTACCCCGAAGAAGCGAGTTCCATAAAAGTCCGTAGTCCTAGCCGATGATCTTCCAATCCATAGGATCCCGAACACACCGGTAAGATAAATTTGTATGCGAACAACGTACACGCAGATGCAAAGCCTAGAGATTCGAAAGTTTTCCCTTGGTTTCGGGCTGCTGTATAAAAATCTCGTTTGCACAGCAACGTTACGGGAACGGAGAGAAGAGGAAGACGTTGAGGAAAACGGTGGAACCGGCAGCAGGAACCGCAAGATGCCGATTGATTTTTACTACTTCTCGCCCAGTCCACCGTGCCGGTCGGTAATGCTGCTCGCGAAAACGATCGGTGTTCACCTGAACCTGAAGACGATCAACGTGATCAAGGGAGAGACGAGGAAGCCGTCTTATTTAAAGGTCCGCTATGTAGATGCAAGGTATCCGCTTTTAGATTTTTAGGAACATCCCTCGAACTCCTCTCGTAAACATCCCCTTGGAAATTATTGGCATACTATTTCCTCTGTTATACCGCCTCGTAAAATAGGGCGGACATTTATGTTGCCGCGTTTCGATATTTTTTAATCAATTTTATCGCGATGGCTAAGGTGCTATGATATTGAAAGCAATTGTTGTATATCGTTCGACAATGTTATACAGTGAATTGTGCGTTGTCGAAGCGATTATGAACTATGATGAACGAAATCAATGATATTTAACAGTGGAGCTATCAAATTCTGAACGCGGTATATTTTTTTTATAACGACTACAAGATTGGATTTGTTTAAACTTCCTGAAGTTTTTATTTTTATATATGCTCCAATGAAGAAATTGGTATGTCTCTGATAACATTTTGCAGCGTTAAACATTATCAAGGGAGAAATCGGAAACTGGTAATACTCGTCACTGTACAAGATTTCGTCGTTCCTGCATGACGAGTATACTCGTCGCAAGACAACATGTTGTAATTTTTTTGTGACGAGTATATTCGTCATGACACAAATGACACAAGATATTCATTTACGACGAGTAT
>CM052153.1:3659149-3671241 GCA_028455555.1 Augochlorella aurata | reverse complement strand
CACTCACCATTTTTATTATCATAATCGGCCAGCGTGGTAACCGTTTTATTTCTTAATTATTATTTCCTCGTATCCATTTCGCTTCAAACACGTTCAACGTTAAATGTAGAACTGGCTGGAACCATTCCAACGTCTGCACTTTAATCTTCTACCGACGACAGTGTCCCATAAACTCTTTTCAGTCTCTTTCTGCTGGTCTCTTCTCCTCTGTAAACAGGCGAGCATTCCACCCTTCCGCCATTCAACAGACTTACTATGGATCTCGTGATATTTATCAAGAAAACATAACCGAAGTTAACCGCGGAAGAACGACATCGACGTTTCGAAAAACGTATATTGAACACTAGAAATACGCTTTTGCGACTCGTCTGTAAAATTTTATACGTTTCTGCTCGTGGGGGCCTTTTCACATTTTATTTTTCGAGCCTGTCGGTGACAACGATCTCTTGAAAGTGCGGTGAAATATTCCTAAAGAAGCGAGACGGATTGCTCTTTTTCTTTTCGTTGATTTACGCTCGAATTCACTAAATAATAATAATAAAAATAATAATAGTGATTATAATAATAGTAATAATAATAATAATAGTGATTATAATAATAATAGTAATAATAATAATAGTGATTATAATAATAGTAATAATAATAATAGTGATTATAATAATAATAATAGTAATAATAATAGTAATAATAAAATAAAAATAATGATAATAAAAGTAATAATTTCTTAATTATTGTACGACTGGTCGGTAATTTGATGTCAAAAATTCAGTTAAAAATCGAATCGACCGAACATAAATACGATTACGTCACCGACGGCATGGCAATGCAACGATTTCACCGGTGGATTGATGTTCCATTTTTCCGTAATAACGTTACTTGCTACACCGTGCGACATTTTGCCCCGGCCGGAAATAAAAATGTTTCTCGGAGGAAATGAAAGGTCCACTCCGCCTTTGTCGATGGACATATAATTCTATTACGGCGTGTACATGTTTTCGCTGAAATTTTCGCGGCGCGCGCGGCTCGTAACGGACGAGGCGGGGGGGGGGGGGGGGGGGGGGGTTCGCGCGGCGTCACAGAGAATATCGAGAGTTTTACCGACACCGTGACAGGCCGGGCATCGGCTTTAAAGCGCGTCATAATGATTGGCGATAAACTGACCTCGCTCCGGTTAATGTTCCGAGCGGCCGGGCAGTAGTTAACCGAAAGCATTGAAATTCCGGGGTTTTTCGTTTTCGCCGGCCGGCCGGCCGCTGTTTCGGACAGCTGACCGCGGTCATGCGACCCGAACAATATTACATTAGTTGTTCGTTCGCTCGCCTTTCCTTGTTGTTTTTTTCTCCTTTTTCCAGCGGGCCAGGCTTTCCGCGTTTCTGCGATCCGCGACATTCTTCCCGCGGCACAATTACCTTCTTTCGGCGAACAATTTTTACCGTTCCGCTTTTGAAGCGTGTCCACGATATAAAAGAGCCCCCGGAGGCTTTTGAGGCGCATCGCAACGCCGGGAATTCTTGCGGAACTTTAGAAATTCCGCGATTCCAGTGGTATCATTATTTCCATAAAAAATGTCATAGTTTTGTGAATGTGCGATGGGAAACAAACGGCACTTCCGTGGAAAAAAATTCCCGAGGAGATAACATTTTCCAGCTACGAAGTAAACCGGCGTTTTAAGCAGCAACTACAAAAAAAATAGAGGAGCCCTCCCGCCGGTGCGCCGCGGTTCCAGAAAAAAAAAGACGCGGAACCAAGACTGCGGATGCATCGTACCGTGCATAAATATTAAGCCGGGGCTATCCTGCTTCGCTGAAGGATTCGGTTAAATAATAACTTCGAATTTTTCGGGAAACTTTCCAGAGCCGGCTGCTAATCCGTGTTCCCGCGCCACTGGAGTCTCCCCGTTTTTACGCCGGATCAAACGCGAAATTGCGCGTTAAACAGAAATTTATATTTGCCGGCGGCGAATTCATTAACTTGAACACGAAGGAAAAACTTCATTAGGTTAATTAACGTTCTCGTCGCGGCGTGGTTTTGTTTCTTTTCGGATGCGACGTAGATGGAGCGTGCACGGTGTACACGTGAACCCTGGTTTCACGAGAATTTGAAATTCCTCTGATGCCGCGTAGACGCTGTTGCATTTATTTTATTTATTTAGTAGACGTTGCTTGTTTTTTTTTAGTACTTTTACACGAATTAATTAATATCGGTATCTCTTTCGCGTAGAAATATTGAAATTTCAGCGAATATCGGATATTATCTGGTGGTTCAAATTAAAGATAAATTTAAACATTCGCGTTGGGTCCGTCCGTCTGAACTATAGCAATTGATATTTTATAAACTATGAACCGTCGAGTTATCGAGAATAAGCGTTTACAATTTAATAGGACAGCAAAATGTGTCGGTTAAAATTGATTTAAATTAATCACTTTAATACTCGCGCGGAAATTAAAAATTACAAATAGAAATTAGGTCCAAGTTGGACGTAATTCCTATTGATATTGGAACTTGTGGACCGAACTATTATTCCTCACACGTCGACTCTAAAAAGAGATTTCGACGATGGAAAGATCTCCCGCGTTCCCAGCGACACGATAATTAAGGGGGCTAAACTGGTAAATTCAGTTTGAAAAGCATACAGTGGAAAGTTAATCAAGGCTAATGATGATTCATCTACGGTAATCTCGCTGGAATATCCAGCAATTCAGTTTTCATATAATATTCGAAGTATTGAAGGAGAATCAAACTGAAATTCAACTTGTTCCAGCGGATATAAAAATTATCGGTTTGCAGTTTGAATTTTCTCTCTCTCTCTCTCTCTCTCTCTCTCTCTCTCTCTCTCTCTCTCGCTATCTGGTTAGCACGAATTTTTGCTGAAAGTCCGCTAAATTAATATCGAAGAATGAAATTCGATGCGAGATTACGGTAATAAAAACTGTTCAGATTTTTCGCAACAATTTCGAACACGAGTTTTTCGCGGTGGAAATCCCTGCAGACTTTGATTTATTCTGCAGTATTACAAACGTCAGATTTTTTTCTCGGCATCGGCAACGAAATTTGGTTGCAAAACTGCACGGCGTGTGTCCGCGGACCGAGCTGGAACAAGTGGAATAAACAACGCATGCGTGCAAACATAATATCAACTGTTGGCGCGTTGAAAAATTCAAACGACGGAACCGCGGTCGTAAAAAATGGTTGCCGTAAGGGCCATTCCGGGCCCGAAATTAAACAGAATTTTTCGTCCGCCTGTAAACACTTTTAGTCTGGTTAAGGAACTCGGTAACACGGAAACGTCGTGACTCGGATTACTGTAAAAGCTGCGGACGAAGTAGACCGTATATAGGGCTGAGAATTACATAGTAGAACAGTGATAATGGCACCCTGCACTGCGCAACTTTTTCTTGTAAGAAATAAAAAATAAATTCTGCATAAAACGTATATTTTTATAATAAATTTATTTTATACTTTACAATAAAATCTAACGTAACAATTTAATTATTTATAATTATTGTATGCAGTGTGGGAAATTGTAGTCTAATGTATAGGGCTCATAATATTTAAAGCAACATTAATAAATAAATAATATATATTGGAGCGCGAAAAAGATTATAAAATAAATACTTTTAATATTTATATTTAAAAGAAAAGTGGACGACTCTTATATTGTAAATTACATATTGGTATATAATATTGGTACACTAATTATTTTAATCTCAAATCTATCTACAGTGTAGGAAATTGTAGTCTGCTGTATAGGCCTCATAATATTTAAAGCAATATTAATAAATAAATAACATATATTGGAGCACGAAAAAGATTATAAAATAAATACTTTTAATATTTATATTGAAAAGAAAAGTGGACGATTCTTATATTGTAAATTACATATTGGTATATAATATTGGTACACTAATTATTTCAATCTCAAATCTACCGCAAAAATCTTATTAATAACAAATGTCCGACCTGTCGCTAAAATGAATAAAATATCAGAGAAAAATGCATATAAACAAATACATATACGCATCAACGCGCACTCTATAATTAAACACACATACATACGGTTAAATTAGCTTCCTCGAACAGAGGGTTGACAACAATTAGAAATTAGACACGCGTCGTTGATTAATTCCATCTTCTGTCCCCGGTCAGCTATAGTTCTCGGTTTTTTGCCCGACGATCAGGATAACGGCGGTGTTTGCCGCGGCACCCAACCCGTTTAAGCAACTGCGGCTATTTATATCGGGCCGAGAAACCCGGCCGAAGTAAGTTTATGGTGGTAGATATCGCCGCGGGAAAAAGTTGCGGAAAACTGAGCCGAGAAAACGGGAGGATTATCTTTGTCGGATGGCAGGGAACACGCGGCAACTTCGAAAGTAATTGGCGATGCTCTAGCTAGAATTAAATGCTGCGGAATTCGGATCGATCGTCGCCCGGCTAATTGGTTTTTCGTCGCTGCTTGAGAACGATCCGGAATGCAACATTCGGACGCGGGGAATAAACACTGTTATTCACAGTAGTCTCCGACGGTCGATTGAAATTTCTGCACGTAACGTTAAGGTTTCTGGAAAGAATAACCGCGTCCGGAAGCGGTGGCTGAAAGGATTCGTCGGAAGCAAGAGATAAAACAAATAGTAAAGAAATTCCAAGCAGACTCGCGGTTATATTTTATAATTAAATTATTATTTTATAATTATTTTATAATTATTTTATCATTATTTTATCATTATTTTATCATTATTTTATCATTATTTTATCATTATTTTATAATTATTTTATAATTATTTTATCAGTATTTTATAATTATTTTATAATTATTTTATATACCGTGGATTTTATTTATCACGAGTAGATCGAATGGACAATAGCGAGGTCGTTTGACCAATTTTAAAGTATATCAACTCGCTAAAATTATTAAGAATAAATATAACTATATTTATTGTTGCCATATCTTGCTATTAATTATATAACAGCAGTCGAAATTATTTTATTCCGTCGAGCGCTTGCAATTGATTTATTCTGTCTCCTATTTCCGTTAATTTTATGGCTTTTGCGTACTCGCCGAGTTGCTGTACAGAAGAATCGCTCCTATTGTCTTTTAACAAGCCTCGGTTTCAAGAGATCCTCGGAACGCCGTTAACAGACATTTACCGGTTAAACAAATTTCCCAGATTCCCGTCTGAAGAACAGCGGCATCGCGAGCCGGATTTTTCACAACCGGCTTGTTGCCCCGTTGTTATTAACATTGTAAAATTCGAAGAACACTGTTTGCTGAAACAGCGCCACAGAGGCCGGCATTGCGCGTTTTTCTTCCGTAACCCATTCACATTCGTCCCGTTAATGTTACAAGTCAAAATGCCCGGCGGCGTTTTCTACAAATGTTTTTAAACTGGTAGGTAGATTTTCAACTTGGCTGGCTCCTCCGCAACCGTTATTCTTGGAAAATAGACTGCCATACCGCCTGCCTTCCGGCGGTTCCAGCTTGTTTTCTCGATGGTTAGTACTCCCGCCATTTTTATGGGGTTTCGTAGGAACGTGAAACATCGAAAACAGTACGGGCAGGGGAATAGAACGGACTCTTGGACTCTTGAACTTTCCGCGCTTGGCTTTTCTCGCAAGCGTCTGCTTGGTTAAATAAAAATAGGTGCACCGATTCACCGGTTTCTAACAAAGTTGTTGCATCGGTGGCCATTTCTATCTTCTACATTTTGCAGCATTAATCGTATTAAATTCCTATAAATTAATGATCAATGAATACTTTATAATAACATAATTTACAATCAGTAATACATAAATCCAAACAGTTTATTTAAAAACCATACGATACATTTGCTATAGTCTTATACTCTATTTTATATTACCAAAAAGGATTTTT
Organism: Augochlorella aurata; assembly: GCA_028455555.1. Classification (NCBI taxonomy): domain Eukaryota; kingdom Metazoa; phylum Arthropoda; class Insecta; order Hymenoptera; family Halictidae; genus Augochlorella; species Augochlorella aurata. Next base: position 3,665,372 of record CM052153.1, on the reverse strand, counting down.
TAATTTGCAGCTATCAGAGACGTGTTAACTTCAAGTTGAAAATAATTTAGCATCGCCTAAAAACTAATCGACAGTCTCTTACTTACTATAATATCATGTACACATACATAAGTGTTATTATTAAATAATAATTAGACAAGATCTGACACCCTCGGCTGTGTACTTGTCATGCGCCTGGAGCCAGAGGGCGTGCCTTCTCGACGCCGATGCTGCGTGCAGTCTTATTCCGAGCCCCGCCGTAGATCGACGTTCTATTCCGTCCATCGTAAGCTTCCAAGCCCGTCCATTCTACCTCCCAACCCCTATTAGCCGCCCTCCTGCTGGCTGTGTATACCCGAAAATTATTCCGTCAGAACTCGGCCGAGATTTCAATCAACTTTTTGATCAGTTTCGATGCGCACCCTGGAAGTTTCCCGGAGCTTTCTGGCAACGCGTGACAGGCAAATCTTTCCACGACCCGGAAAAAGTACTCGGCTTTACGATAAACGATATTGTTCGCGAACAAGACAGCTTTGTTAACCGCGAGAACAGATGGATAAAGCCTCCTCCCGATCCGAAGACGCCGCTTTGTTCGCGCGAACACGATTATGGGGGACGACGCGTACGATCCTGCGAGTTCCATTGTCTCCGGCGACCTGCTTCTGTTTCGTCGACGGGGACAAACAGGAGTTCACGACGGACGAGTGGAAAGGAACGAAAGTGAACATGAACTTGCGGCGAGGAGAACACCGGATGCTGCGTAACATGCGAGACGCATCAACGATAAATGAGAACGCAAAGCGGTGAAAGAGATACGCGCCGCCGCGTGCATCTATGAATTGCAGTTTTTAAATTGTCCAGAATATTTTTTAACAATTTTCGACAGGTATTATTTATTTATTGTTACATCGGTGCATTGGGAACCGCGGATTTTTAAATGAACTTTGTACCTTCTTTTCAAAGATGGCGGCGCAATTTTAACAGTCGGTATTATTTATTTATTTTTAATAGCAGGTACAACCTCTTACTTTTTTAAGGATATTTATTTAATCAATATGTGAATATTTAATCAATATGTGAATGTTTAATCAATATGTGAATATTTAATCAATTTGTTTCTACACACTTTATGACCGTCAGGATTTTTAAACAAATAGTAAAGACGACTTCGTATCTTTTTTAGGGATGTTTGGGGATATTGGGGATGTTTAGGGATAAATTCCTACCCTTCTTTCAGCAATATTTAAACATTCACATTGTCAAACAGTAAATTACCACAAACGAGTGTCAAGCGACGCAGCTGCGAAAGAAATCGTAAAGGGTTAAAGCATCTCCGGTCGTTCCATCGAACAAACTCGGTTTAAAAATATATTATCAACATAGGAATAACATATTCGCCAGAGTATTTCGTCGACGAAGAGAATAAGCGGTGATTTCGCGTTCGGCGCGAAGCTTATTGATAAAACTCGATCCTTCATGAAACGGCTCTGCCGTTTAATCCCTCGCAGACACAATACGTTGACGAGGAGCGGAAAATATTCTCCTTGGACTAATGGTAGATCGACGAGCTGTTTAACGCAAATTAATCCGAGGATTACGAATCGCAATACCGGAAATGCCGGCTTGATTTCCTGCGTTCCGGTTGCTCGTTTTACCGTTTCCACTGTCACCACCGACTGCGGATATTATACGCTTATGGCGAAAACGAGCAGGCATAATTTCAAACAGCGCAGACATAAAAAGTAACTGAGAATATTGATGCACCGGTTTGATCTCGTTGAAATAATTAAAGACAGAAAAAGACTAGCGAAGAACGGACAATTTTTATTTGTATTTTATTTTACTCGATCCGCGGTCGAAGTTCGATTTTCGATCAACTTATTCTCGAGATATCGAAGCGTGCCGCGCTCTGTTTAAACGCGAAACGCGACGGCTTTGATCTTTGATCTTCGCACAACTGGCTGAAAATGTTACCTGATGTCGGCACTCCGATCGTCGACAAGAACGGTAATAGCGAAAAAATTAATTTCCATCGTTTCTTCGGCGCGCGTTAAACGTTCGTTGCGCGGGGATTTCGAGTAACCGTGAGCGCGATAATGCAGAGCACTCTATTCGAGAGCCCGGAGTTTTTCGCATAATAGTTCGTCGAAAATGCAAAATTTCATTTCGCAAGCTTCCGATTCGAAGGAAAATCGATGGGGATTGTAATCGCGCTCGATTATAACTCGGTCGACCGAATATGATATCGGCGGTCGCCGCGATATACGCCGAAATCGAAGCTCGCCCGGAATATTATATTTTTAATTAAAAATTTCTGATACGCTTTTTCCGAGCGATGGAACAAAAATGCGCGCGGCGTCGGGCCACAGGGAATAACAGGATTTACCATAATTTCGCGCGGAAAATACGTAAAACGGATCTATTGTTTTCGGGGAAAATCGGCGGAAGAAAGAATCGTCGCTGTCAAAGCGTTTCGGCGCGGTTTGCGCTCCTTTTTTCGCGATCTCTGCTCGCGTTTCGTTGACGGAAAACTATGTACCTTCGTTGCGGGGTCGAGTGACACGGCGATACCATTGTGGAGCGTTCACTATTAAAATGTACGCTGCTCATGTTTCGGATCGATAGCCGTCGCCCAAAGATTCGAATTTATCGGATGGCTCCATTGACGCCCGCGTGTTTTGTAATCTCGCTGTTCCGAGGACTCTATCGACGTTTAGTTCGACAAAGTTCCGTTTTCCGAGAGGGCGATTAATAATTGTTATTTACTGCTCGGTGTACTTGCTGGAAAAAATTAATATTCGTGAAAGATATTGATGTATGAGATCTTCTTAATCATTCCTGGAACAGATCGATCTATTTCTTAACGTTTCTATCGCAATTATTATTGGGCAATGATATAATAATTTCGCTTTGCATTGTTCAACTTTCGCTTAATACTTTTATTGATTAGGAAATCAATAATTAGTATTTACTGCTCGGTGCAGTTGCTGGAAGAAATTAATATCCTTGAAAAATATATATATATATAATGATATATTATATATATAAAATACATATATATTAAATATTAAATATTAAATATATTATATGTATATAAAATATTGATATATCTTCTTAATCATTCCTGGAACAGTTCAACCTATTTTTTAACATTTCTATCGCAATTATAATTAGGCAATAATATAATAATTTCACTTAGAAAATTTCGACGTTCACTTAATACTTTTATTAATTAAGAAAAACCAGTAACACGTTTTCTCTTTACGAGATTAGGTAACTAACATGATCCGACTCGACGATGCAAAATCGCACGCCTTTACGATTAAATCGTATCGAGTGAAAACTCTTTGCCGGATCGATTTTCACGGATTATAAATTTTCCGATCAATTTCGGAGATACGGCAAGCAATCGAAAGAGAACGAGCCATTCGTACTCACGTATTATAAGTATTAATATTTATTAACATCGGAGCGAGAGCGTGTCTGTGGAGGGATTTGCGGTGCCGTGAACGATAAGGCGATCGCCGGCGTTGATCGGATGCGCGAACTCCATGTTGTTACCTAGGGAAAGTGCGGATGATGGGGGCGATGTTATCGAGAAAGGAATACCCGATAACGGAATAAATAATCTTAATTGAAGTTTCGAGTACGTCGGAATCCAAGCAACTGAATTGTCGCGCGGAAATCCCAACTTAACTTTCCGACTTGTTCGGAACAGCCAACCGTGTACTTTCCTCGGATTACAATTCTATTTCAACGTTTCAATTCTCTCCTCGCACTCTTTCTGACCTAATTTCAACTAAATCGCTATCGATGTCGTTAGATAACAGTGCCGTGCAGATATATATAAAAAAAGAAACGACTGGACAACTTCAAACAAAAGTCTGAGATACTTAAGTATCCTAATTCATTTTGATGCGAGCTTTTCATTGCGATGTGAAATCGTGCACTTGCGCGATTTTTATGGTTGCTGTTATGTCGTTTTTTATTCGTTATTAGATATAAGATTGTAAAAATGGAGCAAAGTGTTTTATCTTGGATTTATGTCACAACTGAGGTTCGCGTTCTCGCTTCGTTTATCGCCCGATGCAGTCGCAGCGACGCCATCTCTTCTGCATAGCAATATTAATTACTGATTTGTTCTTTGTAGTATAGTATACTTTTTAACACAGTCTATTATACTGCTTCGACGAGTTAGAATCATGGCGGAGATCTGTAATAATAAGCTCTTAGGTATGAACGCTGTTCCATCCCCTTAGAATCGAATTCTACCCTCTCGTCGCTGATATTTAAACATTAAAGTAGACGTAAATATACAATAAACATAAAGTTTCTTTCTCTTCTAAGAAATCTGTTCTTATTCTCTTCTAATAATTATGATTCTAAAGAAAATGGTACGAGAAGCGGTTGATCTGACCAAACACCTTCAAAAAATCATGGCTTTAATTAAAAACATAAACCATGGCTTTATAATCGACAAGTATCTTCAAATAAAAAGATTACGAGATACTCCGTACAAAAAACAACTTCAAGCACGAGAACATTTTCCAAAAAATATCTCGTTATTTCCAAGAAAAATTACCGGGAAAACTGTTCTTCCGTCTACGACACAGTAATCTATCCTTAGCGCTATAGTAAATTTTGTAACAGCGTTCGAATGTTTGAAACATCCCCGCATAAACCACATTTTTCAACAACGCCCGCAACGAAACCATGATGTTACAATCGACCGAAAAGATCACGAGATGCTCCGGTGAAGAAGCCACGTCGAACAAACATTTTCCAAACCGAGGTCTTGCCAACTCGCCGAGAAATTTTCGGAAAAACCGGTCCGATTCGGCATAACTCCTCCAATGATACGGCATTGGCAAAACTCCCTGGTCCGAAAAGGCCGCGGAGCAAAAGCAAGTTCGAAAAGCGGGCTCGGAGCCAAAAAAGATTGAGCGTCCGTGATGTACAGGTTTATTAAACCGTGGGGAGCGGGGGGTTGCCGTGAAATTCGGGTCGCGGGAATGGAAAATCGTGCGTTTATCGTCGATCGAGAGAGTGAGAGAGAGCGAGAGATAGAGAGAGAGTGACAGAGGGGGATGATCGCGAGAAATCGGTGGGGGACCAACGACCGAGTGAAATTCTCATTAGCGCGGAGTGCGAGCCGCATTCTCGTCGCCTGTACATTCCCCATAAGACGGGGTACAAGCGGCCGAGACGGCCGCACGATATTGCAACGGCGACGTCGACGGCGGCGACGGCGGCGACGGCGGCGAGGACACGAAATTCCTCGTAGTGGAGATGTTCCATCGCATTAATTAGGTGGAAACACGGGACGCTACCGCGCGACATTCGCAACTTTTCGAGGGCTGCTCGATACGAGAGCGGCGCAGCCGGTGATCACGGGGCTGGGCGTCGCGACGCCTCCCGTCGGAGCGCGACGCGTTCCCGGATTGATGCCGCGAGTGTCGCGAAACAACCGGGGCGCCGGGAACGAGGAGACGACGAGCGCCGGAAGTGGATGCGTCGGATTTTAATAAGCCACGCCTCGAATTTTTCATGCGTCAGCCCCGCGCGTCGGGGAACGCACCCTCCCTGGTCTCCCTGCTGCCCTCCCCGGTCTCCCTCCGTGTACTTTTAAGTACGCCGGAAAGTTTCCGGCCGCCCTTTTCTCTCTTGTTTCGAAAAGTATAGTTTAATACAGTGGAACGGCGCAGGAACGCCGCCGCATGGTTATTCTCCGTTCCCTTTTTATGGCACTCCTGTCTGCTTTAAAGCCTTTTTATGCTGTAATTGCATAGTTACTTTGGGATCATCTGGATTGAAAAGTTAGAGAACGCTGCTCCGGTTGTTCCGAGTTTCGGAATGGCCATGTTTTCTCGCACAGTAATAAGCAAACTTATTGACGGGACGCCTCGGCAAAGTAACTCTTTTCATTAATACGCGAACGTATTAGTTCGGGGTGCTGCGCGCACAGGAGAACGCCCTTCTGTTCGACATGACGCAGAAATATTCCGTGCCGGACTTTTCTTAATTAGTTCGTCTAACATCGTTTCGTCGGTTGATGGTCCGCCTGGGTATACAGCGTTTTCAACAATTCTTGCGTTGGCGGAGTTGCCGACTTCATTACGCGTCTTAGTTTCGTTTAAACTCGAAACCCGTGGACGGATTTTATGCGTTTATGAGAGAAATTAATAGGTCGGACGAAGTGAAGGATGATATTATATTATATTCAATTTTTTATTATTGTTAAGAG
>CM052153.1:3512752-3616768 GCA_028455555.1 Augochlorella aurata | reverse complement strand
CCGCGCTACAGCGTTCGGTCTCTGTCGCGCTCGGCTCGTTTCGTTTTTTTCCCTCGATGTCCCCATGAAAACGCGGCCGTGGACGGGAATAAATCATTCGCCGCGTAATCCGGTAGTTCGTTTGCCGGTCCCCCCGGTTACTGTATGTTTAGCGAACTCAACCGGACGTTTTTCTCGTGGGCCCGGTTTGCGCGCGGGCGCGTGTACACACGCTCCGCAGTCACATGTACACAGAGGGCCGGTCGCAGGCCGTCGACACACATACGTACCGCCGCCATTACGATATACAAGGTAAGGGAAACGCCAAACATTGCCAATGCCAACGGCATACCCGATGCAGGATAGAACAAACTCGATAGGGTTGGCCCGGCTACCCCGTTCTGGATTCTGCGACAGCGCCGCCATGGCGACCACGCGGCGGAACCCTTTTCGCCTGCCAATAACACGGCCCGCGTCATATTTGCGTCCCGCGAATTATCACGGCCGGCCCGCGGAAGGTAAGAAACCACCCGAAATCACGGCATCCGACTGCCTCGCCGCGGCCGGAAGAACCTCTAGGAAGAGGAGGGGCCTCCTCCGGCTCTTGCGAGCACAATACGGAAACGGCGAGCATAATGCGGGCAGTGGGAATGCAAACGCGCCGCCGGAGGACCGCCCAAGGTATTTACGTAACGAGATTAAGGGAACGGCTCTCGAATCGGGCCAATTTATCTCGAAAGTCTAACGGTACGAACATTGCTGGTTTAATCTACTCGTGCTATAACCCACGGCCAGATAAGATCCGCTGCGAACGCGTTGTTCTTTTCCGTGGAACATTGTTGCCATTGTTCTGTCGCGGTCCATCGTCGCACGCGAGCACGGTTATGACGCTCGCCGGGATACAGGGAGCTCGCCCTGGGATTCGCGGGGGTGGATCGGGTCGGGCTTGCTTTCGCAGTTACCGCGAGCGTTTTTGTTTTGCGGAAACGACCCGGGGGTTGCTTGTTTATTAGAGCAATTTATGACCGTCTCGGATCGGGGCCGTCATTGGTGGATTTTAGTGAATTCTCTACGATTGTCTCTCGGCTTGTGATGCAAGAATGGACGATTTTGGAAGAGGAGATGCGATTATTCTAGACATGCCACTTTTATATTTACCGATTTTTAACAACTAGGAAAGCCAGGCAGGAATAATCGTATCCCCTATTCCCTAACTGTCCATTTCTATTTACAAGCTAAGGGACACTTATCGAGCAGAACTTGCTGCACCTTCGTAACCAATATCAGGTATATTTTTTACCTATAGTATATTTTTATCTATGTTCAGAAGCTCGGTAAAATAAAATAAAGAACTTTAGAACGTTATTATCAAATAGGAAAACAGAATGGTTACTTCCCTTAAGCGCGAACCGGGGGAAATAAAATTTCGGGAGATGCTCGTTGCGCGAGCATAGATGAATTATACGTGTTCCGCATATCGTTGCAGCGGGAATAATCTTCCGTATCGGAAATCTTGATGCGGGTCGCCAGTGATCCATTATCAGCGGACCGCGTCGCGCTACCGGAATCAAGAAATACCTAGATGTGGCGCGAACTTTCCATCGGGCACGAGAGTCCTGCCAGTCTCGGTTCCGAGCGTAAAATGGCAGAATTTCGCAGCCGGCCACGATATTCGTATCACGCGTATCAAACGTCCCAGCGGACACGCGTCCATACGCGCGACACCTGACAGTCCATTGTTTGCCAATGAACGAATTTCCCGTGTCCGTGTTACGCTCGCCGTTTCCCAGCCGGCTGGAAACCGGGTGTAAATGGAGCAGGCCGGTTTGCTTGCCTTCGGAGGGTGTTCCTTGGCGGGCGTCACGGTTCGACAACGTCGCAAAGGGAATTGACGATGATCACGGAGCCACGACTTCTCGGCCTGGTCGTCTTTGAAACCGTGTCCGCGGTCGTCAGGATGGCCTCGCGACGGTTGAACGACTATAGAACGTTGCCGGAATTATAACGTCCACCCGGTAGACACGCTTACATAAGGGCGTAGATTAATTGTATGAAAATGTCCCTTAAATTTTGAGGAACCTTTCTCGATCAGTCTTGTTTTATACAGGGTTTCCAAAAAATGTATAATAATTCTGAGATAGGGGGAGGGTTCCTGAGGTTATTTCGAGCAACTTTTTCCTTTACAAAAATTTTCTCACCGGCATTGTTAACGAGATATTAACGAAAAATGTTGATCAATGAGAGGCGAGATCCGGCTGACGCGGGCGGCTGAGCCAATCAGCGGCCGGAGCCCAGTTCCGCTCACTGACTCGGCCATCTTGCGCGAGCAGAATCTCGCCTCTCATTCGTCACGGTTTTTCGTTAATAACTCGTAAATGAAGCCACGGTTTGCATTTTCGGTAAGGAAAAAGTTGCTTGAAATCACCTCAGGAACCTTGGTACGCAATAAATATTTATAAATAAAAGTAATACTATATAATACTATTTCTCGTTCAAAAATTCTCGATTAATCTTAGCACTTTCAAATTTAAATAAAAAAGGCCACGCACCGTGCTGGACTCCTGACGCATCCATCACTTCCCCCACTCCTTGCGTAACTTATTTCCCTGGGAACACTGCTCAGGCTTGCGACGTTGTCCCCAGGAACAGTAATGAGATATTGAACAGCCGGGATATAGGATCGGCAGAGGAACGGATATACTCTCGCGACGATTTTATCAGCGAGATCTCGGAAACGCGCCTATTCGATCATCTTCTTTCCCGTCGAGTCGACGATACACTCGCCGAACGTCAATACGCTAGTCGGCGCAGAGAGCACGCTAAACATTGTTTGATCAAATTCTAACAACGATGTTTGGACAGCTCCGACGTATTAATCAGAGCAAAACTAGCGGCGATGCGATCGATCCGCCGCTGATGAAGAAGACCGTCGGCTCGGTAAAAATTCGCATCGTCCGCGTTGCTTAACAAAATCTGTCGAGTTTGCCGAGCAAATGATCCGCTGATTTCCCGAAGAGGTTCTTGCCGGCGGCGGATGCGTTGCGATGGTCTCGCGGTTTGCGAGTATTTATTTATATATTTGAGTAAACGCTTCTTTGTTAGACGTTGATTTATTAAATAGATAACATTGCTTCCTTTTAACGTCGAGATTGTATGTTTTCCCTTACGGAGTTGGGCAACATTTTGTTCGTTGAGAAATTCAAATTAAGAAATTAAGAATAAGATATGCAATAAGATTTTATTCGAATAAAATCTTATTATTGAATAATATATTATTATTTTAATAATTGAATAAAATATAGTATTAGTATTATTATATTATTATTATACATCAAATCTTGTTGAAAAGCTGATCTTGAATGTATTCATACAAATATATATTTTTATAAATATATTCGTATAAATATGTTCTCATGAATATATTCTCATAAATATATTCTCATAAATATATTCTCATAAATATATTCTCATAAATACATTCTCATAAATATATTCTCACCAATATATTCCTATAAACATATTCCCATCAAATTACGATAAAACAACGACAGTCAATTATTCTCACAATTCCTTATCCAAGTAAACAAATAGAGTAACCTATTCTGAATAACAAGCAATTCGAATATAACATTCAACCAACAATTCGCCCAACCCTGTTCCCCCAGAGGAATACCCAACGGAAATGAAACGATAAAGTCTATCTTCAAAACAGGTTGTTTATGGTATTCGCGGATGCACGTCCTCCGCGATGATTCTCCGATGAAGTAATTAAAAACCCGTACGCTGATCCGACCTTCCTCAAAACGAGCGTATCGACGAACGATAAATCCGAAGCTCGCCGCAATACACTACCCCGATACCTACCGGCGAAGTCGCCCTTCTAATTATACTGATGGATCGGTGAAGAGGCAGCTCTGGAAAACATCCGGACAAACAACGTAGCTGATATTCCTGAAAATAGAAACTTGTTTCCGAGCCGGCCACGTCGTGCTTTAATCGCCGCGTCCCATCGCGTGTAATATCGACACGTCCCCAATCTTTCGACACGTAAATTCTATAATTTGGTCGTTATATTACTTGAACCGACTCTGTCGTATTTACTAAAGCTTCTCCGAGTGAAAAGTAAATGTCAATTTCGCTTCATTTATAATTCAGCAGAATTATTTGCCAACATGGTTCCTTCAGCATTCAATCTATTGAATATGATTCAATCATATATATAGTAGGTGGAGTCTGCGCGTTAAAAAATTACCCTCCACGGAAAGCGAGCAATTGTAATAATAATAAAGATAATAATAAGCTAAATAATAATAATAATAATAAGCTGTGGAAGTAATATTTATTATTTATAATTGCTAAGTAATGACAGATATAACGACATAGTGGCAGATATATAGATACAATCGCTCAGCTCGAGGGTAATACAACAATATAAAAATCCTCAAAATAGACCAGATAATTTTTTAATCGGAAGTTCCTCCAGGAATCCTGCATTTCTGATTACCCGAAGTAGAAAAGACCCGTCACGGGCAGGCGCGCGATTCTTGTTCAATACCACGCCGTGAAATTATCAAATTCGATTGCCCCAGAATTTTCGATCCCTTTCTACGCCGATTACCGAAATTTCGAATCGGACACTTTTGCTCAGAAATAAACGAGACAAAAGAGAGCCAGAAGATCCCCGGTAACCCCGCGAATCCGAGGGACAACAATACCCGGATCCGTGTCGAACACCTGGGTTCGGCTGCTTTTAATCATAGCCCTGATCGGCAAGAAGCGATCCGTTAATTAACACGGGAAAAAGGGTGCAGCGGCGACACCGTTCTATTCATCCGCGCGATAATAATTCCGGACGATTTCCCAGACGACCAGGGCTGTTTGAAATTCCGAAAGTTGAATGCCGAGATGGAAGAGCGTCGGAAAGGAAAAGGGGCGTGCTGTTTTATCGCGGAAATGCTGAGCGTAAAAAAGGAAGGTGGAACGGCGGGGAGGGTGTCGGGGAGGAGGAGGGTTGAGAAAAAGAAAGAAGTTTTATATCCGAGGGAACAAGCGGCGGATGATCTCGCTATCTCTCGATCGCGTATGCACGAGTATCGCGGGAAAGGGGGAACGATTTGAATGGGGAAGGTGAACAAATCTGCTCTACGAGTTCCGGATAAACGGGACGATTTGCAAACTTCTTCTCTCGCGGCGCGCGCGGAGCCCTCGGTGATTGCGAGACACGCAAAAGCGGCTTATCGTTTTTTAAAGGAGACGGCGGGGGGAGAGGGCGGCCCGCGAATTTTTGAATCACAAAGCAATACGCCCCGCGACGGGTCCGCGGCGAGACGCTCGCAAGATTTTCGGTTTTAACGTACCATTACCCTCGCGATCCTTTCTGGCTTTATTTTGTTCTTTATTCTTCCACGGCGCTTCTTCTGCCGCGCTCATTCTCATTGTGTCGGTGCCAGTAGCCGCGATGGAAAATCATTTCGTTTCCGGACGGACGAATCGTCATCGCAAAAGTCATCGTTGCGATTAGTTAACCTTTTGACTGTTATGGGCGCGTATATGCGCCCAGCGAAAGCTGTCCCTGTGGACTATGGGCGCACATGTGCGCTCGGCGATGGCTTCGATCATTTACTGCTGTCTTACTGTATTTGTCCTGAAATTATTTTATCTCTCAGGAACAACATACCTTGTTGCTTATCAATAAGAAATAATGAAATCTATGAAATTGATGACTGCGGAATCTCAGCCTCGAGACTTCCTCGAGAAAAAGTATTCAGTCCCAGCGAAGCGTTTCGGCTCAGAGTATTCAGCAGTCAAAGGGTTAAGTTGAAAATTATGCTATGCTATATTATAAAAACCGACATTTTCGACCGTTCCTCTCTTCAGTTACAGAGAAGTTCCCGTGCATGGTTCGTGGCAGCGGGAAACCAGTTCTTGCATTAATATTTGACAGAGACCTCGGCCAAACTTTCGAAAAATTCGCGAAGCTGTCGAAAGAGGAAGAGCGGAACTTCGGAACTCGTTTTTGAATTTCCCGGCAAAGTATTTCTTCCGCGGTCTCTTAAATTCGCGGCGACGAGACGTGTTCGACTGGCTCCGCGGGAGAGACCGTGTAATAAAATTTGTAATAAAAGATCGCGAAGAAAAGAGTTGAATAAAATTAGGACGCCGCGACCTGCCTAAACGATAAAGCGGAGCACACCTTCCGGAAGCAGAAGGAACGGCGCAACGGAATTGGCAGAGGAACGGGTGGGAGTTAACATGGTAAATGGCGTCGGTCGACGGGCGAATTCGGCGAGTCTTAAAATATCAAAACACGTTCCGTACAGAAGATAATATCCGGCCAGGTGCCACTGCACGCGTATTACGTTGGTAGCCAGGCTTATGCCAGCCGAAAGGATAACTCGATAAAACGGTTGAGAGGGACGTTTGTACCGAATAAAACTTCTCTCGCGCACGAGGAACTTCTATGACAATGATTCCTGCACAGGCGAGAGCGGGTTTACTTTCCCCGCGTTTCGCATGGAAATCAGTTAATTTCGAAGCAGTCGGTCAAAAAGCCGGGGACTGAAAAAAGGAGGGAAGTGAGAAAAAGGAACGGAGGGACGATCAACCGGAAATTGTATTCACCGGAGAGCGTTATTGCGATCATCGATCGATTACCTGGGCGAACTAATTACTAGATCTTCGATATATATTATTATTTATCGACGAATGTTAAACAGTATTTGTTACACCTTAACACGTTCAGCGTCGCGTCACTCAAATATGGGTGACACTAGGTTTCAAATAATTTTGAATTATTTAAAAATCTAATTCCATTCCCTATGATCAATTTTGACTTTGTAATTTCGCTTTAATTAATTGAATTGTTTTGATTTTGTGAACATTTTAGTGGTCGATTGTTGGCGACGAACGTGTTAAATACGTTTATTAACCCTAGAACTAGCAAACCAGTGAAAACGACTGCTTTCTGATCTTTCTTCTACAGTTTCTAACATTATAAAAATATTTCTAAAAGTAATTGTTAAATATACTCCTTTATTTACATATATATTATCGTAGAAACTGCAGAAAGTTCAAGTAAATGCAACTTAGGCAACGTTATAAAAATATATACATTAGTCTCGCTGACAGTTCGGTAATTTTATTATAGTTCTTGCAGATAGAGAAGGAAATTGTATAATTTATAAACAAAATGTCATTATTTGAGCACAAAGCTCCTTTTTATATGAGCAGACAATCGTCGAGGGTGTCGGTGGAGAGCATCGGTCCCGGCCGGCGGAGAGGGTGGACTCCGAGACGTTTTTCCGGTTTGCGAGACGGTGCTCGGGTGCAGATGCGATCAATGCTATCGATAAATTAACCGTTAAATTCGCGGAACGCAGCGGAGAGAGGCCGAAGTCGCGGCGAACTCGCACTGCGAATGAAATTAACAGAAGCGACCACGGCGGAAGGGACGCTTTTGGCAAACTTGGTAAGCTTGCGTCAGGGTCAATATAGTCCCGCGCTACGGCCACGGCTATCTACGTGGGCTCGATCTATATGTACACCGTTTTAAGCTCACAGTTTCAAACATTTGGGCCCGGGTGATTATATTACAAGCTAGTGTACCGGCGCGCCGCGCGCCTCGCTCTCCCGCTGATGCGATGCGCTCGAAACAGTCGACGCATCACCGGCTCTGAGCTCTCCGTTTGATTTACAGCCCCGGTCATCGTTATCGAATCATTCCAGGCAGTGGCGATGCGCGATCATTCGTTTTACATTCATATTTTTCCCGGCGTTCCCTCTGTCCCGCGGCCGCGGCCTTTCAGAATTGAAAGCACGTACATACACGCGCCCGGAACCATTGCACGCCCGGCGAAAAAGGAATTTTCGAGCCAATTCGATTCCCCGGCGTCCTCCGATCCACGGGAAAAAAGAATCCCCGAAACGATGTTCGCGTTCTCCTGTTTTCGAAACCGGTCGCGCGAGAAGGGCTGCTTCGACGGGGTGTCGGCCGGCGTTCGTCACGGGGAAACGGTTAATTCCGCTTCGAGAATCAAGTTATCGGCTGAATCGCTTTTCGCCGCGCGGCTGTTTTAACTTGGCCGATTCTTCGCCGAATCGGATCCGGATTCCCGAGATTTTCGTTTTGCGCCGATCGTTCCGACGCCGCCGCCGCCGGGGTCGTTTGTTCGTTCGTCTCGTCGATGGCTTTCGGGCAACGTTTGCTCTTCGTTGCGTCCACCGACATGAATTTGCGGCTGATAGAATTAGGTTCGCTGTCCCGTTCGTCGTATGTGATTCACGGTTACGGTAATGGCCGGTGTTTGGTCGGAACGCGTGCGGAGCGAAGCTGATGTACGGTGAATAAAAAGAGAGGGAACTAATGGGAGACGTGGGAATTTCTTATTAAGGGGAGACTGTTTTATTGGGAAATCGAGACGAAATTTGATTGGGCTATTGTCGCTAAAATGCGCTACAATGGCTCCCTTTGATCGCGAGCGAAAGGAATTAAATAGAAATGTGTTCGTTCTTCAACCCCTTCAGGACCATTTTCATTACGATAATAATTATACAATAATTATACAATAAAAATACAGTAATAATTTCTTAGAAGGAAAAGAAACTTCTGCATTTATTTCAATTAACCCTAGAACGCCTCGTGGGGTTACCGGCGACCCCAAAGCATTTTTAAATTGTCTGGAATCGTGTAAGTAAGTACTAAAACATTAAGGCTTGTTCTCCTAACTGATGCTTCATGTTTTATATTTTGAAAACAATAAACAATATTCTGATTACTAAGATTTTATTTTCGCAACCCCACGAGATCACATATGCCGAAGAATAATTCGACAGGGGGTTAAAGAAGAAGAATTTCACTGATCCATTATCGCCATAAATGCGTAAAAAACGCGCTCTGGTTATCATAACATGAAAACGAAAGTAACTGAAAACATGCGACTTGCAATCATTGTCTATCAGGAAAGTCGTTCGAGACGCTAATCAACGGAGAAGTGGGAGCAGTCTCGATGCAAATGTTGAACGCGACGGCATCTGAAGTATAGACGAAACATTGAACATTATAAGTTCTCGACTCATCAACGGAACGCGAAGAGTAGCAGGTAAGATGCTAGATAGTTCTCGGCTGAACTAGAAAAGCCGGGAAGTTGCAATTAGCGCGAGTCGAGCTATTAAATGTCTCGCTAATTGGATACTAATCTACTGATAAGGAAACTTACGATAACTTCGCTAGCAAGATTCAGTTCGTGTAACCACAACTTCGTTCTAGCTGCACTGAAATACTCGAAACAGAAGGTGGGTAGCATTGTATCATTAGTTCCTTGCGGCGGCGCTCGGCCCCGTGTACCCGCTGTTCTATCGACCAGATTTATCTCGTGTTGCGCACACGTCCGACGATATCTAACCCGATGAAAAAAGAATACCCGACGCTACCAACGTCCTCTCGACAAGGTTCGATGCCTTCGCGAACACCCGCGTGTCGGTCCTTGCAGATGTTCATCGATCTGCGGATGTGTCAGCGTCTGCGATTTAACCCTGGAACTACCCTCCTTTATTTTCCATTGTAAGTGACCCCTTACTAATTCTTGCTTACTAAATTCTTAGTAATTGAACACGCGAGTTGGAAGGGCAAGGAAAACCTCAATATTTTAGTATTCATTTACACGTTTGCTAGCGATTTAAAAATGTTGTGAGGTAGTTCTAGGGTGGTTCTAGGGTCGACGCTAACTACCAAATTGTTCTACCAAATTGCTCGCAGCAATTTGCAATATTCGCAGCTCGAAGCTGATCGACTTCCGTTTCTCTTCGGTCGCAGCTCGTATTTGGCCGTAGTTAGAACGTCGCCGTGTCATTCATAATTCGATGTCGCGCCGGACTCATCCGCCGTTACAATTTATGTATTCCGCGCCTTACTTTCCCGCATTCTCGTTGCCGCCGTATTTATTTGCATAGCGTCGTTCGCGTAGGCATTATACGGCACCGCGGTAAAGCTTCTCCCGGGGTTGGCCGGCTTTAGCTTCCCCTTGACTCTACTTGAACGGTGAAAAGCCAAATGGCACGCTCGACCGGGGAAGGACCGATCGGGAAAGAACGCTTTATGCGCCGTAGACCCGGTGCTTTGCCTTTCGCGATACAGTTACGCGTTAATAAAAGTGGCCCGAACGATAATCGCGTCGGACCTACGAGCGCGTTTTGTGCCCAGCCGATAGTTTCGCCGGCCAACATAAAACCCTATTTGCACGACGAAACCGCCGATCTAATCAATAATTAAAAGAAAAAGTTCGAACGTTATCGTCGCTGCCACCCCCGCCTCCAGCAGCCCCTCTTATTCGGAGCCGGTTGTTACCGCTGTTTACTGCGACCGTTCCAGCGGAATTTGAACGACCATTGTCTGGGAATAGTGGATTAGCGGATTGAGTTTTTACCAATGAACGCGTTGATGCGCCGAAACAACTGTGCGCGATGGCGAGCACAGGGAGGATTCGCGACAGTGAAATTTTTATTTCGTTTTAAGGAGAAGGTCGATTTGCTGACGTTGGGAAATCGAATATAGTAATGTAGCGGTATTGGATGTCTAGACGATCCGGTTCCTTCGTCATAGATTATTACTAAATTTGCTGATATAATTTATTATTAATCGCGGGCTTAGCAGTCTGTGATGAAATGAAGGAGAATCTGCTGCGTCGATGTTATATAAAAAACGAAACGATAAACATTGTCAGACATAATTAATTGCTTTTTTCATCAACTGTTATGTTAATTAATTATATGTTCTGGTGTTATCGTCTGATTTTTTCACGCGATATCGATGCAGTGGTTCGTTCTGGACAATTCTGTGCCCTTGGTTTATTGTTTCATGGTCTAATTTGACAATAATTAATGTTTTTCGGCGGCCGTGCATACAGAACCTGCGACATGGCGCCTCTAGTGGAGAAACGCGGTAGCTCATGTGGGGGTCCGTACAGCGCCAATTGGTGCAGTGGAGAAACGCTCAAACTGTTAGCCAAAATCGATTGTTGGTTATTTGGAGACTAGTTTGAGCGTTTTGCTACTGCACCAATTGGCGCTGTACGGATCTCGGGTCTAGCCTCGGCTTTTATCCGCAAGAGGCGCCACTACAGTTAGATCTAATTCGCGAGAAACATTGGAGTCTCGCGTCTTGTGTAGTCTGTGACCATGGGCTTGCGTGAAATTTTAAATAAAGCGCTCGCAGTATCGGATGTAGTGACAGGTGGTGGGGGCCCGTGGCTGAAACAGTCGTTTAAAAGCATCGAAAGATCATTGTTCGTGGTTCGAGCTTCTCGTTTAAACAGTATTAGCTCTTGTGATACAAAAATGTCGAAATACACGATCGTAATGGTCCGTCACGGCGAGAGCGAGTGGAATAAATTGAACTTGTTCTGCGGATGGTACGATGCTAATTTATCTGACAAGGGTAAGTGATGTCGGGATTATGAATGTGAAGAGGATTCTTCAAGGGCAAAAGGTCGATCGTGCAAAATGTCATGAAACGTTAGGTTCCTTTACCCGAAATATTTCTATAGATATTACGCATCGGTACAGTCAAGTATTATATGCACAAACATTGGTTATAGAATAAATGTTCACAAAACTTTCCTGAATGCAACGACTATCGGAAAATGTTTTCGTAAGCATTTGTTTTTTAGAAACATGTGATCATACTGGCCTCTATATCGTGAAAGCGATATTTAACTGGTTAATAGGGTGAATTTGTAATTCTGTACACTTACGAGTACGTAACTTGAGAGACAATCAATGTAAACACGTAAAAAAATTATTGGAGAACTATTATAATATAACACAAACGACAAGTTAACTTATTTTTCTGGCAGATTAACGATATATGTATTTTTAATTCTAGGTAAAACTGAAGCAGTGTCTGCGGGTAAAGCAGTAAAGGAAGCAGGACTGACATTCGATGTTGCTCATACGTCGGTACTGACTAGAGCACAAGAAACTCTGAAGTCTATTCTGAAAGAATCAAACCAAGAAAACATTCCTGTTAGTAAGACCTGGCGTTTGAATGAGCGTCATTATGGTGGTTTAACTGGAATGAATAAAGCAGAAACAGCTGCAAAATATGGTGAAGAACAAGTACAAATCTGGAGGAGATCGTTTGATATACCTCCTCCCCCAATGGAAAAAGATCATAAATACTATGATACAATAGTAAAAGACCAAAGATATGCTGGTGAACTGAAAGAAGAAGAGTTTCCTAAATTTGAGTCCTTAAAACTGACAATTGAAAGAACATTGCCGTATTGGAATAATACAATTATTCCGCAACTAAAGGAAGGAAAGAAAATCATCATTGCAGCTCATGGAAATAGTTTGCGTGGCATTGTGAAACATTTAGACCGTAAGCTTTTACGCGCATTGAATATATTATAACATTTATCAGAATTATAACACCAATGATTTTTCTTTCAGAAATGAGCAATGACCAGATCATGGGCTTAAACCTACCAACTGGTATTCCATTTGTTTATGAATTAGATGAAAACTTTAAGCCCGTTGTGTCCATGAAGTTTTTGGGTGATGAGGAAACTGTGAAGGCTGCAATTGCTGCAGTTGCTGCACAAGGGAAAGCCAAGTAAAACTGAATAACCATGAAACAGAAACTTCGTTATTACCACGAAAAATATTGACTAGTTTCTAGTTTGATCATTGTTGGAATATTTATTTTCAATATTAGAAAGATTTTTTGCAGTAAAGGTTCGAAATTCTATATACAATCATAATGTATGATACAAGATATTTATTGAAAATCATTATAAAGCGTCAACAGAAAAATATATAAATAAAATGTAATTATTTTCCCTGACATTCATCAAATTGAGTACTGAAACCTTAATTGTTATTATTTATTACACTTCAAATATTTTCGAAATCCTGCATGCTAAAGGATTCAGCAGATAAAGTTGCAAGTAAACAAAGGCAAGAAGGAATATGTACAGGGTGGAAAAAAAATAAATGTCACCATTATTTTAGATCAATTATACACCCCCGATTTAGTGGAAAACGATGTTGGTCCTTGAGAGGAGTAGAAAGCGATAAATTCCAGACAAATTTCCAACTTTTTAATCTTAAAAAAAACCAGTGAAAATGATTTTTGCGAAACCTTTCTTACATTGTTTCCCACTAAATCGGGACTGCAGAATTGATTTACACAATAGATTTTATTATTTGATGCTTCTTTAAAAATCGAATTTTGCGCCGTGTGCCTCTAATGGTGCGCCAACCGAATGGATGCGTGAAATGAGTAAGACCGCGAGCATAGTAGAGTGAAACAAGCTACATCGTTCGTTGATGTGATTTGTTCCACATGCATTTGTGTGTATACAATACACAGCTACCGAGTGTGTATACAATCCCTGGGAAGGATTAGAAGACTGGGCACTCAACAATTTATAGTCATTAAAGTAAATAAAGTGAATCATTGAGCTATACGCAGTTATAAAAACTCATAATATGTCCCGTACTTCAAATTGATATTGACTTTTGTAATGAAGTTAAAGGTTATACTTTCAATCAATGAACTATGGAGAACATTGATTTAAAAATTGTTTTACTAGGTGACAAAGATGTAGGAAAAACATCTCTTGTGACACGTTACATGCATGATACATTTACTCATCGAATGACCTCTAAAAGTGTAAGTAGAATATACTGTTTTGTTTATATAGATTTATTAATGCTTAATCGAATAATTCCATATATGTTGAAATAATTTAATTCCATAGGAAATGTTAAATTATAGAAAGCTATTGTATTGAAATTTTGTAGAAATTCATAATAATTTACTTCATAACCTATTGTATTAATTTAGGCTATCTTGTTTCTCTTAGTTCGTGATGTGAAAGGAATATTCTAAGATCAAATCATTAAAATGTATACTTAAAGTCATATAGAAGGTGAATATCGAAACAAATTAACTCAGTTCCACTTTCCTTAGACAATAGGCGCTGCATTTTCATCTAAGAAAGTAACATATAATGGACTTTCGATTATAATGGGAATATGGGATACAGCAGGTAGCGAAAGGTAAACCGTTTCCATAGCTCTATGAAAACTGAAAAATTACATGATATTTGTAGTTATTAAAATACTGTTTTATTAGAAAATTTCATATTTTTATAGATATGAGGCAATGGCTAAGATGTATTATCGTGGTGCTAAAGCTGCTATAGTTTGTTTTGATGTTACAAAAGCAGTTACCTTCCAGAGGGCAAAATTTTGGATCAGAGAACTCAGAGCTTTTGAAGAATCGTGTAAAATATACATTTGTGGCACAAAAAATGATCTCCTTAATCCTGATGAGATTCAATTTTTGGAAATGGGAGCTATAAACAATTATGCTACGAGCATAAGGGCTACATTGTATATAACATCCAGTAAGACCGGAGAAAATATTGGTAGGAATTAATTTTAGGATTGTATTATTATCATCAATGTAGTATTAATTAATTCATTTTTGTAGCTGAATTGTTTGACGTAATTGTGCAAGACTTTGTAGCAACTAATCCTGTTAAAGAAAAACAAGAAGAAATTTCCTTAATTTCTGCTCCTAAAGAACCAAGTAAATGTTCCAAATGGTGTTGATAGTGGAAGTAAGAATGATAGTTTTAAGTTTTATCATTAATTTTAAGTAAGTGCATATTTTATAATATATTTTAATACATTTATTCATAAGCATGTAAAGATATGTCTATAATTAAATATCTTGAATATACTTTGAAATATATTTTCCATTTTTTAAATATTGCTTTTATTTTTTTATGATATATATATATCCAAAATAAGTAACCATCAATGAAGTTTATACTTTCACAATATAATGTAGGAATGTGATTTCAAAATATAAGTCTTAATCATTTAGATTTAATGGAAAGGCAAAATTGATCCAAAGTTATTATCAATAATCTGTAGTACTTGCTTAGTATCTTTGTGCTGTGCAAGAAAATTTATTAAGATAGAAACCTTGATGCCAGAGTACTGCAATAATTAATATTATTATTTACAGTGCCAAACCATTAAAATATTTTATTATACTGACTTTACCTTTCACTATAAAACTGTCTGTCAATAGTTTCTTCATCATCCAAATTCATTGTAATATTCTCAACTATAGAATATTTTGTATGCAACAAAAATCACTACACTGATATGTAAACTGTTTATTGCTAGATTATTTGCAATATTACGATGGTAGCGACGTTATACAAATTTCTCGAACTTTCTCATAAATACCAAAAAATACAAATCCACTAATTGTGAAGCCAACCACTCTGGGAAGGAAACCGGCGAAAAGTCTGAAAGCATGATGTCAACAATTATTATATGGAAAATTGATATCAGTCCAACAAAATCATTGATGACATACCCTTTGACACCACATACTCTGTAAACTTCCTTCAACATTATAGAGATTTTTACTTCCTCCTTTTCTGCAGAAGTATTTGACAACATTATTCTAGTCTTCGCGACGTCTAGGGGCGTCGTTATAGCCGCAGATATAGCCACTTGAAAATTAATGCTGAGATAAATATTTTATTGCATGCAATCAGAGCTTGCAATTAATTCATTATAATTTGTAATTAGACTAATTTTCTTATTACCTGACAAAGATCCGCAAATGGCACCCTCTATTGGCGTACAGTCTCGTCCCTGATGTTTCTTCCAATAAAGTTTTAAATATTCCCATAGCGGCATTTGAATTAAGCCAAATGGCAAATCACGGAGAACAGTACTACCGTACCCGCGGTACAAAGTTCTTAATGGTAATCTATGTTCGTCGCGTAAAAGCGCTTGTTTCCTTTGTTTCACAACTTCTACTGGGACTCGAATTAGACACGCGCCCTGTTAGCGAAATCTCTGCGTATTTAAATTATACAAATTGATCGATACTTTTTAAAAAATTCAAGTATAAAGGTATACAATTTAAAAATAAAATGTCTTACCGTTTCTCCCAATGCCGCGGCAACCATATGTATAAACGAGTGATACTGATGAGGTATATGGGGTTGAAAAATTTCTTTCAATCCGTCGTAAGTCACAAAAAATACCGCAGCTAAAAATAATGCACTTATTAGTGAAAAATGATCGTTGTTAGTTCAGAATACACAAATAATTAAAGGCAAAAGTGTACATTCTATAAACTTGCAAAGCGATCTACACAAAATCGTCGGATTCGAATGCGATCGAAAATATGCATTGTACATTTGCAAATATTGAAAGTAATTAAGATATATGTAAATTTTTGTAAGTGGTTTACATAATTAAAATTTACCCGATGGAGCAGATCCTATCATTACAGGGGCCAGCCCTTGATAGACTCGTTTAAATCCGCCAGATTGAACAAAACCATGTTGGCTTTGTAAACGTGTTTTGAGCGTGTCCAGTGGAAAAAATGTGAAATCACAAACGATTCCGGCGACAGCACCTGACTGTCGTGAATGTAAAATTATTATAACAATATTTGCATAGTATAATAAATAACTCAGATTATTTAGGGCTTAGATCTTAAGCGATTATTACTTTTACTATAGTCTGCCCTCGATCTATTTTAAAGTCGTTTACCTATAATCTAATCAATTATGGAATCGAGTTCGCACAGTTACCATGCAAATTATGTATATTAAAGACTAAATAACAAGCTACTTTTAATTGTTATGGAAAACTAGTACACAAATTATGAAGTTTAATTTTTTATATACGACAGCGATGATAGCTACTGTTAAATGTAAATCAAATTTTATCCACTTACGATAAGCGATGTGAGAAAAACATTTCTTGCGTTTGCGGTGTCTTCCCCAGAATCTTCTTTATGGAACATTTTTGATTAGTAAGATATTTGCTTAACGAGTTAACATTTTCAGGTATCGACGTCTTTATCTTAAATGCTGCATTAATCACATCATCGAATGAAATGAAAGATTATTTTTTGAGCAGAAGATTAACCACAACATTGTAGTTTCTTAACAATTTAACGGTAATAAACTGTTTGCGATATGTATCATTAAAATTTTCATTTAAAAGTTTGTATATTTATCACCCACATGGACGAAATTATCACGCAAATGTCGGAAACATGTGTACATTCTTATACAATGACATCACTTCACTAACGTAAGTATTATCCACGTTCCGTCTTGTCGTCTGCTTTCCGATTGTGCTTGCATACTTGTATGTATAATCTGTTCACGAGACCTAACCTACTCCTGCGCGTCTCAAAGGACTACATGTAGATATATAACTTTTACAAACTGTCCTCTAGGTTAGGAATTAGGATTTAGGATGAGATTTTTGTTTTGAAAACGTTTTCTCACTAGGCCAAATAGATGAAGCGTGATAGATAATTACTAGGTACTAGAGATATATATATAGGAAATCGCACCACAATTACGTCATGAAAACTGTTAGATGCAGTATGAGGAAATTCTTGGCTTTTGTATTTGCTACATTTCGGTCAGTCGGGAGCACGAACGACATTTCGAAGAAAATGATTGACTCGATGTTTTAGGAACTATTCAAGTGTTCACATAACCTTGAAATTTCATTGACACCCCTTTCGGCGGGAATCTCGAAAGATTTTGTATTCTCGCTCGGTCTATAAAAATGTCTCAAAACATTTTGAAAAGCAGCTTGGAAAATGCTTCCTTCAATATTATATTTCAGGTATTTTGCCAACATAGCAAATCTTATCACTCTTATTCTACCAACATAATATGTTATTTCATGGTGACTGTCATTTCAGATTCAATAAAAAATTAGTGTCATATTTATAAATCGCAATCATGACGATTTATTTACTTAATTATGTTATACTAAGCTACGTTCAAAAAGCAATTAAATGGTCTCTCCTTTTTTTATAGATACTATGTCGAGGTGTTACATTTGTTTTGAATGCATTTGTTGTTCGACATGTTGGTCAAGCAGTTTTGGGTGTTATAAATGTAAGGCTCCTGTTATTGGAGTCAATGATCTTGTTCTTATCTCGAGAACCATTTATGAAAGCATGCTTAACTAATACAGCAGAACATAATTGGGCACAAGTTGTTAATCTATCATGGATGACGTTAGTCTTTATAGATAATTTGTCATAAAACAGAAGATCTCTTAAACTCAATAAAGAGACATTATATATAAATCTTTTTTCAGGGTTCCTATATGTTGCGTGATGTCTACAATATTTGGATACATATGGCTCTACGTTTTAACAACATCCGAAGAATTACCAGCTTATTACATGTTTGCAGTTTGGGCAGTTGCTCTGTCCTGTATTATTGAATTGTCATCATTAATTGTTCAGTTGGTCGCTAGTGCATTTTTATTTGTTAAATTGAAAGTAAGAGTATGTTGTTGAAATACTGTTATCGATTTAGAACTTTTTAATAGCTACTTAATGTTTCAGATTGTTCTTGACACTATCATGATTGCTATTCGTACTTTAACATTTGTTCCATTAATACTTTACAATCCAGACAATGCATTATTTGCGTTTGGAGTAGCTCAACTAGTTGCAGCAATCTTTTATACTACTAGTCACTATGGATATTTCCGTTACTATATCAAAAATATTAATAAACATAAGTTAAAACGACGAATGTCATTGAAAGACAGTAAGGATGAATATGTTGTAAGAGACTTTCCATTTAAAACGGTAATGGATTTCCTACCTGGACAGTTAGAAAATAAAGTATGTATCAAGATCTGCCTCGTTTTTATCCTGAATATATAACTGTCTATATTTCAGGAGTCGTGTTTAGATAAAAAGTTATCTATTCTTACATGGAGCTTTTTTAGACAAGGGATTCTAAAACAAATTCTAACAGAGGGAGAAAGATTAATCATGA
Organism: Augochlorella aurata; assembly: GCA_028455555.1. Lineage (NCBI taxonomy): Eukaryota > Metazoa > Arthropoda > Insecta > Hymenoptera > Halictidae > Augochlorella > Augochlorella aurata. The sequence continues at coordinate 3,597,917 of CM052153.1, read as the reverse complement.
CAGTGATGCCAGTCTTAACATTTACTGAACAAGTATTAAGCACAAAATTATTATTTTGTTATAAATTCTCTTATTAGCATTAATCTTGTTTTTTTTTTTACTTGTACAGGGAACATACGAAATTGTGAATAATTTAGGTTCTTTAGCGGCAAGATTCATTTTCCGTCCAATAGAAGAAAGTGGGTATTTTTATTTTACCCAAATGATTAAACGAGATAAACCGATCAATGATCAAAATCCTGTAAGTAAATAAAACACAAAAATCTAGTGAACATTGATTTAATACGGATTAAATAAGAAAAAAATAATATGTATTTTAGGTAAAAATTCAAGAAAGTGTAAATGTTCTCACACATTTATGTTCAGCTGTTACTTCTATTGGTCTAGTTGTACTAGTATTTGGTCAATCGTATTCAAGTACTCTATTGTGGTTATATGGTGGTGCAAAATTAACTTCTCATCTACCTATACTTTTGATGAGGGCACATTGTTTAGCTGTTTTACTATTGGGCATAAATGGTGCCACAGAATGTTACACTAATGCTACAGCTGACAGTGCTACTATAAACAAGAGCAACTTAATTATGATTTACGAATCGATTGCGTTTTTGGTCGCATCATATTTGTTTGCAATATGGTTTGGACCAGTTGGTTTTATTCTCGGAAATTGTGTGAACATGAGCTTAAGAATTCTGCATTCTACTATTTTCATTAACAGAAGATACAAAGATACGGTATACCGTCCGTTAAATGGATTAGTGCCAAAGCCTATGTTCTCTGCTTCACTTCTTATAGCAGCTCTAATCACCAATGTGTCTCATGTAAAAGAAATAGTTTTTTATACCTCATTTTTTATCAATATTCTGAACTGTGCTATAATGTTTCTTTGTTTTAGGCTTACTTTTTTCCTGGTGAAAAAGTTCTACACCTAATTATTGGAATAATTATGTTTATAATTGTATTAGTATCGTGGATTTACGAGCATCATGACCTAATCAGGCTTAGTACAAATAAATGGTACGAAAGAAGAAATAGACATAAGAAGAGTGACTGACCTTAACTATGTTAAAATGCTGGTTTATTAATATTTACATACAAACTTATTTACAAGAGTGCTGCAATATGGAAATTATATAAATTTTCTAAAATTTAATAATCATGTATTTTCTATACTGATACAGTTTAGATCGAGCAATTGCAAATAGTCCTATCTCAACGAAATTACATTTAAATTATTTACTCAGAGGTTCTATATACATATATATCAACAAACTAATTTTAAACGCAATGAGATTTAACTTAAATATAACCAGTATTATTAGTTCGAGTAATAATCATTTCTTTACATAGAGATCTCCTTATAAATTGCACCTACCACAGGACCTTGGCGTTGTATAAGGCACTCCCTATAAAATTGTTTATAATAATATTCTTTTGTACTCCTAATTCAGTTCAACTTGTAGAGATTTGTTTGGTTTCAATACTGCTTTAATAAATTCTTAAGTAACAAGTTAAAATTTACTGTGAAATTTTTAGTATTAATAATATGAAGATATTAAATTATATAAATTTTATGTATTACCTGTTATCATTTTGAAGAGCTATGATAGCAGTTGGCGAATCTGCCTCCAACTTTGCAACTTGATCAGCAATAGCTGCAATTATTCCTGCACTCTCTGTAGATGCATCCCCTTTAGCTTAAAAAAGATTATGGTACTTTTATTATTTTATGATTTATAGCTTTGAATATCATACACTTTTTTAAAATTAAAAAAATTACCTCCCAAACATAATCCTGTTTGATCTGCCAAGATACAACCAACAATACCCTCCACATTATTTCTACAAAAAGGTGAAATATTATTATTTAAGAAACAGAACAAGGTTAAGTTGCTCCATACTGTCTGTGTCCCATGTTCTAGTTTATCCAGTTAAATTAATTTCTATCGATTAATACAGATCAATAAAAAATATTTTCCTTTAACAGCTGACATTAGAAAGTTTTTTAAAATTGTATAGTATAATATGGGGAAGACGTAATATTTTCATTATTGTTCTAATGTGAATAAATGAAAAATTCATTTTCTAACCGAAAATATACAGTAGCTTAATTATTTGTGAAAAACTGCAGTCATGTAAACATTCGCTTATGTACTTTACGTTCAATGAATAATGTAGATTTTTTCATATTCAACTTACACGTCATCGAGTGTTTTTTCTAAACTTTTTTCCATTTTTTTGCTCTAATTATTTTATCGGACACACTTTCCGAATATTGATAATTTATTTGTAAAAACAATTTGACGTAAGGAATATGTACACCGTACACAGAGACTTGACAAATATTGTTGCAACAGGTTTAATCGGCGAATTCGATATATCATATCGTATCCCATCGAGAATCGTTCGATATAGAAATCTTCTTTGATTCGTATAGAAATTCGTATAGAAACTTTCTTGGCTCTGATTGGCTGACGATTCACTGCTGAGCAAAGATCCACTGCGGATTGGATGCATAATGAAATGGTGGGGATGCGCAGGCCAGCTTAAGGAGTAAAAAAAACGTGCAGGAGTATTGCACAGGGTGTCGAAGATATTATGTAGAAATTTTACGACTACATATATATACATATGTAGAAGGTAAATTAAGAAAATATAATTGCAAAAAGAATATATGCTAAGACAACATTTTTACCTATTTATTTATAATGATACCCGTTTGCAATAAGGAATTAAAATAATATTATACAAGTCATTAGAGTCTTTACAAACCATTAATACCATATTGACTATTAAAAAATTAAAAGCAACGATAGTGTAGACAATGTAAAATCTCGAATGAAAATTACTTTTATAAAATCTATTATACAAATATATTAATTGATGCATGTATGTATACATATGTACTTATACATGTACTAATTATATTCACGAACGTACATGTAGAAACGTTTACATATCGCGTGTCTGCATAAAAAGAGTTCTGATATGTTTCAGATATTATTATTCTAGTTGAAACAAGAAAGGAATCTAGAATTTCGTAATTTAAACAAAGTTTATCAATTCGTGTTTGTACCACCCTATATAAACAATATCCAGCTCGTAACTCGCAACTCGCAATTACAACTCGCAACAACTCGCAAGCAAGGAAACTGGACGACGTGACTCGTACAGTAACAATCATGGCTGGTAAGTCTAACTCTCTGCATTTGTTTCTTCTTGATTATTTTAAGAAAAAGGCAGTAAATACAAGTCGTAATAATGTACTGTGATCGCAAAAAGTTTTATTAATTCAACTTCTATTTATACAAAAATGTAGTGCGTTGTTTTATTATTTATATTATAATATTTGCGTAATGTTATCCTCGAAATGTCCCAAATTTAAGAGATACCGGATGAAAGATCAGTCTTAAATGATATGATTTTACAATATTCTTTTTATGACAACATGTAAAAATATTTTATTTGTAAGCATTTCATTATATACTTTAATAAACATTCATGTGTAAATAGAAACACAGTTTGACATCAGTCATAATACATTTATGACACCTGTTATATTTGACAAGTCCATTATTCAATTTTATTTTTCACGTGTTTTAATTTTATTTATATTTTAAATGTCAGAATATAATCTGTAGCTATTATGCGGATACTAACTAAGTTCTTCCATAGATTAATTTCATACATACGTAAATTATGTTTTTAATTTTAATTAAATTAAATATCATTTCTTCTAATTCTTTAACAAATATAATTTTCGTACTGATACATTTTTTAATCTATTTACAAAATTACAATTCGTTTATTTATTAACCGTATATTCTATTGGAAATTTGTTTATCATTTAACAATTAAACAATCCAATTAAACTGTTCATACTTTCTGTATTTTTAGGAGACAATCCATACAATCATTTGCTTAAGTCTATTACCATCGAATCCAAAGATTACAAATACTATGACATCAGCAGCTTTGGAAAGAAATATGGTATGTGCATGGAAATGATCTGTTGCATATGAAGTGTCACAAGAATTAAAATTAATTTATTCAAATGGTTTGTTTCTGCAGATAGGTTACCATACTCTATCAGAGTACTCCTAGAAAGTGCAATAAGGAATTGTGATAATTTTCAAGTAAAAACAGATGATGTCAACAAAATCTTAGATTGGGAAGCAGTTCAAGCTTTAGATAATGGAGCAGAAATAGCTTTTAAGCCAGCCAGGGTGATATTACAGGTATATGAAGACATATAATAAATTGTGTGAGATGAATTATTTAAATTTTCTAATATCTGTAATCAGGATTTTACGGGAGTGCCTGCAGTGGTAGATTTTGCAGCTATGAGAGATGCTGTTAAAAGATTAGGTGGTGATCCAGATAAGATAAACCCCATTTGTCCATCAGATCTTGTTATTGATCATTCGATACAAGTTGATTACATTAGAAGGTATTATATACTCGTTATAATATATTTGCCAACTAAAGTGAAGCATGGAAACACTTATCGAATCACAGAAGATATGAAGTTTTGTTATTTCATCATAATATAACGATATTATATAATAGGGTTACAAACGTTCAAATTATGAGTGAAATGATAATACTTCATCATTTGAAACACTGATAGTGGCTACAGTAAGCAAGGAAGATAATAGTTTCGATAATGATATCATTCTTTTTTTAGCCCTGATGCTTTGAAAAAGAACGAGGATCTTGAATTTGAAAGAAACAAGGAACGATTTATGTTTTTAAAATGGGGGGGCTAAGGCATTCAAAAATATGCTGATTGTTCCACCAGGAAGTGGAATAGTGCATCAAGTCAATTTAGAATATTTAGCCAGAGTTGTATTCAGCACAGACAATTTGTTGTACCCTGACAGTGTAGTTGGAACAGACTCTCACACAACTATGATCAATGGTCTTGGTGTACTTGGCTGGGGTGTAGGTGGTATTGAAGCTGAGGCTGTTATGTTGGGACAAGCAATATCTATGTTAGTACCGAAAGTTGTAGGCTATAGATTAGAGGGAGTTTTGAATCAATATGCTACTTCAACTGATCTTGTTCTTACAATTACAAAGGTAAAAACGTAATATACAGGCGTCTTATTACGAGCGTGCTATAGATGGTATGATCTGTACAATAGTATTTATATCTACTTGTAGAATCTACGTCAAGTTGGAGTTGTTGGAAAATTTGTAGAATTTTTCGGTCCTGGCGTATCTCAACTAAGTATTGCAGATCGTGCTACGATATCAAACATGTGTCCGGAATATGGTGCTACGGTTGGTTTCTTTCCCGTTGATCAGCAAAGTTTAGCATATTTGAGACAAACAGGTAAAGATCTAGTAAACGTGTTTATGAAACACAGCTATATAATTGTATGATTTTTACAAACTTATTCTTATTCCCTTTTGATAGGAAGATCCGAAGATCATATCCAAAGAATTGAGAAATATCTTACTACCGTACGAATGTTGAGAAATTTCGACGATGAAAACCAAAACCCAATCTTTTCCGAGGTAGTCACACTGGATCTAGGAACCGTCGTTTCAAGTGTGAGCGGACCTAAAAGGCCTCACGATCGCGTCTCCGTGACGGATATGAAGACAGACTTCAGAAATTGTCTGACTAACAAGGTAAAAATTTAAAACCACCGCAACTTTTAATGTGGAAACTTTTAATACTATATTGTTAGTAATAGTACATAGACACATAATTATTCAATATACATGAGGCTGTAGAGTTGGTTGAAGATAAATCAGTACATGTATGGGACAAACATAACCCAGTGACGATCAATTATTACCGTCAAACCGGATCACGTTTATCCCATGCTGTACTGCCAGCAATGTCAATAGAGGTGCAGTGTCCTAAGCGTGTCGAGGTACTTGCAGTTAGCGATGATTGAAAACGAAAGAATCCCAGGTAACTACTGCTGTGATATGAGTCTCAGCTGATGACACATCACAGCAAAAGTTCCAGTGGACACTTATCTCGAAGCGATTGCTATACATGCATTCAAAGCGTGTGTCACTGTCGTATCGTCACAAGAATGAGAAAGTTAACATTTTACCTTCTCAACGGTGCTGGTCAGCATGAAGATATGTCATGTACATTTTGCCTTGCTGATCTAGCTTTATGATCTTTTAATTCACCATACAGTTAGATCACCAAAGAAAAATAAACAGGACATTTAGAGAGTCGAAGCTGCAGAGTCCATGATGATCAATCTTACTATCAGGGACGAGTATTTCGATCTAGTCACGACTTCACTCTAGCGTTTCACTAGACGAATACTACGTCTATGATAATAAGAACACAGCTGTTGAAAGACGCAGGAATAAACTGTTGTATCGGTGTCGATGATCAGAAGGAGCTGTTGGATGAATCCTACCCGGTGAGGCTACAATTTCAACCACACCGAGCTAGATCACATCCTACAGCAACCTTCATTATTGCACTACCGATGTCTTCTTGATGAAATTATGTATTGCAGGACGAAGTTGACGTGTTTATAGAAAATATTATAGACTATTGGTAAATGATAATTGATTAATGCAGATAGGAAACACAGTTATCGAATTAAACGAATTAACTACTTGTAACTCACATTACGAAGACAGTAATTACTGACAGCACTGGTAATTGCACACTGATGACCTTTCGCGTTTGTCAAGCCGTATTTATACTTGTCCAGCACCCCCCACCCTTTGGTTGAGTACCGAAGCCTGTCCGTCAACCTGGTGATCGTTTTACGTAGTTCCTATACCTGGTAGTAAATCTCAGGTAGAGAAGGGCCCCGTGTTATTTAAGCGAGGTTGCTACTTCCGTTGCTTTTAGCAAATAGTTGCTTTTGCAATGACAGTATCCGTTTAAATATACTACAAAGCGTTTTTCAATTTAAATTCTAGCATACAGTGTTCATGTGCAACATATTAATTGTATTCTTATTTTGTTTAAGGCGTGATTATTTACAGAATATACAATATAGTAAAGCATACAAAATATGTAGGTTTAATGACATAAATGCTGGCATGGACTACATGTCTATAAAATCTATTAAAATGATGTAGAAAGGATAGAAATTTATGAAAATTGTACAAGTGTTATCATACTTCATGAAGAAGAGCTGCGACGCGTTCAATCAAATTCGAAACAAAAGTCGTGAGAACGTGATGAAGCAACAATGAACGGGACAATTTTAAAAACAAGGGATCGATCGATTTCTATTGAAAGATGTTCAACATCGGAATCACGTTACTGTGCTATATGAATATAACTATAGTTATGGCTGTATATAATATAATAACTATATATAATATGCTGCACGAATGAAAACTAAACTTGTTTAATATTGAGCATAACTCAACTTTCTGTCGGCATCCTTACAAATCATTAAATTCAGTTAACACAGCATATGAGAATGAAATTGATTAATTTCGTTTTAAAAAATGCATCAATCATGTTTTTACTTTAGTTTCAAATTTACCTAAAACGTATAAAGTATTCATATAAAAGATTTAAAAACTCGTACACTTAATAGTCGCAGTCTAAATTCAGTCAAATTAAATTAATAATCCATTTGTTAAACTGAAATGATTGAAAGGGAAGGAAATATTTTGTGAGCCGTCAATGGAATGGGAAGTTATTGATCACGGATTACGGAAACGAAGTAGTTTTACATACTTACCAACGATCGATCGATCCCGAATTTCACGAAGAAAGCGAGCGACTGACTTCGATCTAGCCACGAACGTCGTCTGACCTCGCTTCAAATTGCTGATACGACAGCAGTCCGTTTTGCAAACCTCTACAGATTTTGTTGCAAACTGTCGCTTTACGAACAGAGCTATTTCTCTTGTTTCGTATTGCAGCGATCGGTATTGCTATCGCATTACCATATCGTTCCAAGTATTTTCCGTTCGCGAATTCTGTGTGATCATTCTTTACAAATTGTAAATTACAATTTTCATTCATGATACATACATATACGCACATATTTTTTTGAAAATCTCAAATTATTGTGGTAATAAATGTCTTTTCTAAGCGGGATATCATCTATTTATGGCCGTTACCTTGAAATGAAAGACTCGGGAAATAACAGTACTCTATGCCTGTAGAAATTGTGAAAGCAACCCTCATTTCGAAGGCACGCCCGGCCGGTGACGTCGACGATTTTAACTGTCCAAAACAATGCCCGCAGGTCAGCGAATAGCCTTTAGAAATTTTAGGTACCTACTACAATCGGCTTACCTTTCCGAAAATAATTATAAGTGCTTGCAATGGCCTTCGAGCAAGATCTTCGCTGGCCGTGACGAACTTTTGTACAATTCCTGAAAGCCCACCGAAATATCCATTCTCTGTTATTTTATGTCTATATATTTATTGCACGGCCATATATCTATCCGAATATTTCCAATAAGATTTATACAAGCCTTAACAGATTACGATCTACAATTTTTTAAAATAAACTGTTGCTGTAAATGTATGAATTTAAGATCTGTATAAAAAGTGTTGCAAAGGCTTCTTTGTTTTTGCGTTTTGAGTAACCAATGTTGAAATAAGTTAGAAACTGCCGGTTTCATACACAATAGTGCTTCCTCAGCGAATCACTTATTGGACAATGAGCTATATGTAAAATGGTCGTTGACACTGTTAGGTCAAGAAACTTTCTGCTCACAAAGGATTTAGGTGTACAACGCGTGAACAAATCTTTTATGCTTGGTTTCAAGGTAGGATTCAAGGGATACGGCTTAAGCCCGGAAAAGGTGGACACCGTAGGTATGTTCGAGTACGAGGGCAAGGATTATAAATTGAGACACGGTTCCGTCGTTATTGCTGCCATTACTAGTTGTACCAACACTAGCAACCCCAGTGTTATGCTTGGAGCAGGTAAAATATCATTTATAGAAAGTTTAATTCTCTCAAATATTTTATTGAAACTATTTTGATTGTATTATTATCAAAATTTTAGGTCTTTTGGCAAAGAACGCAGTCGAAGCTGGCTTATCCGTCGCACCTTACATAAAAACGTCCTTGGCTCCCGGTTCGGGGGTAGTCACTTATTACCTGAAAGAGAGTGGGGTGATTCCATACCTAACGGCGTTAGGATTCGACAATGTCGGTTACGGATGTACGACTTGTATCGGTAATAGTGGCCCTCTCCCTGACGCTATTGTAGAAACCATTGAGAAAGTAAGAATTTCGAAAATTCTCTCGCACACTAATTTTACTGAATTCATTGCGTTCAATCTGTAAGTGTTTCTTCGTTGAATCAGAACGGACTTGTGTGCTGCGGCGTACTTTCTGGCAACCGTAATTTCGAGGGTAGGATTCATCCTCACACGAGGGCAAATTACTTAGCGTCACCGCTTTTAGTAATTGCTTACGCTATCGTTGGAACGGTGGACATAGATTTTGAAAAGGAGCCATTAGGTAAACGAACGCGTTCAAACAAAGTATGAGTCACGTTTGAGCTTGGAATGATATTGGAAACTTTCAGGTCGCCGAGCGGATGGCAGCCCGGTATATCTTCGAGATATCTGGCCCACCAGAGCAGATATACAAATAGTAGAAAAGAAAAATGTGATTCCGGCTATGTTCAAGGAGGTTTATAGCAAGATAGAGCAAGGCAGCTCCAGCTGGGCCAATTTAATGGCGCCTGAGCAGACACTGTATCCGTGGGATCCACAGTCCACGTATATTAAGAGTCCGCCATATTTTGACGAGTTACGAAAGGTGATTTACAACGGTGTATTGAAATTATGCATATGTTATTTTGATATAATTGCTTCTAGAGATCATTTTTTCAACGAGAGATATGAGGGAACTAAAACTGTTTTGTATACATTTAGGAATTACCAAAACTGAAGCCATTAAAGGGAGCAAGCGTTCTTCTGAATCTCGGCGATTCTGTTACAACGGATCACATCAGTCCAGCTGGAAGTATTGCTCGTAATTCTGCTGCAGCGCGATACCTTGCGGGTCGAGGGTACGTTTCATTCGTAGTTAATGAATATTGCTACCAATATTTATTATACATTATTTTTAAATTATTAGGTTGACACCGAAAGAATTTAATTCTTACGGATCACGTAGGGGTAACGACGCCGTAATGGCTCGAGGAACTTTTGCCAATATTCGTTTGGTGAATAAATTTGTCAGCAAACCTGGACCTCGTACAATTCACATTCCTACCAATGAAGAGGTTCGTTACAAATTTACGAGTTGAATTGATTTTCAGTTAAATTAATTGTTTATTAATACAAATCTTAACTAATTTTTAGATGGACGTTTTTGATGCCGCTGAGAAATACGCAAAAGATCAAAAGCCTTTAATCATTCTTGTCGGTAAAGAGTATGGATCTGGGTCTTCTAGGGATTGGGCTGCAAAAGGTCCATATCTTCTTGGAATTAAAGCAGTTATTGCTGAATCTTACGAGAGAATACATAGGTAAGCATTTCTTAAAACCTTGTAAGAGTATAGTAATAAAATTTGAGTGATTTATAATCCATACTGTACATTCTATACTACAGAATACAGTATTTTCGGCAAGGTGTTTGAACAAAATTTTATTTTCATTTTATTTTCATCAATTCCCCAGGTCAAATTTAGTAGGTATGGGTATTATTCCGCTGGAATACCTACCTGGGCAAACTGCAGAGTCCTTAGGATTGACCGGACTCGAGTTATATGATATTCCCATCCCCGAAGATGTTCAGCCTGGCCAGAAGATAACCGTTACGACAAACGATGGGAAGAAGTTTGAAGTAATTATACGGTTTGACACTGAGGTTGATTTAACATATTTCAGAAACGGTGGTATTTTAAACTATATGATCAGGAAAATGCTCTGATAGGCATAGCGGACGACAGATGAAGTCTGAATTATTCTATCGAAAAATGTTACTTAACACAATACTTAACTTTGGGTTTGGACTGGCAGCATAAAATGTCTTGAGTATATCCATATCCTTAATACTTAGTAAAAGAAGTGAATTAGAACGAATATGATATCGCATCCTTATTACAAGACGATAGTGGATAAAGAAATAACAATGAATTATGTTTGATAAATATATATTTATTTTTGAATATTACAAATTCTATTAGAGGAAATAGTTTTATACTTTGATATATTATACAAGAAAGATTAACGTCGTGTATTAGCAATTCGATTTGTTACAATTTACACAGTAAACAATGTTCAAGTTTCGATCAAGTCAAATTTGTTTCATATTTTCTAACAGTCTTTCAAAATGAGCTGAGGGGAAATGAATATTTGTTAATATATGATAATAAAATATCTATAAATTGTTCCATTGTGATTCACTTTTTAACCTTAGAACTAAATCTTCCAGACGCTTTATATTATAAAATATCTCATTTTCACGAACCCTGGTATATTTTTGTACAATACCAAAGCCATTCTTAAAAGATTTCCAATGCATGATCGATCATGTAATTCAACTCGTGCTCACCTATGTTATCCACAGCCCTATCTAAGAATGGCTCTGTAATTAGTCTCTTTGTATGAATAACCCGAGAATGCAAGTTCAACTAGCTGTTTATCCGTGGCTCCGTATAAATGAGCACTATCAAAAGCCAAGCAATAGACAGGGCTTGACATTCTATTATGGTTCATAAAGTAGAGCTGTGGGAAAAATATAAGTATTTTTATCTGATGAACACTATTCGAAATATATATACTCTGTTACTGACTTGCAAATAGTATTTCTGTCTTTGATCCCATAGAACAGCTTTACTATTGAATTGAGTTCCAGTAACCATTGTATTGTAATAGTCTGACGATATACAATATACAATTGCAACTGTTGGATCAGCCCACGAACATACACATGTTCCAGTCCTAAAGAAAACGAAAAACAATAAAATTTAATAATGTTATATACATAAATTAAAAATTTTGTAATAAGCCATAAACTTTATTTGTTATGTTACCTCAAGTCCCATTTTCGAATATAAGTGTCATATCCACAAGTAAGCAGAATTTGTGGATTATCCCAAACCATGTCTAATACCCCTGCTCCCCTCCTCCAATTGTGTTTTAATATATCAGATTCACTGTAACTAAAATGTTTTTATTACACTATTGAATCTGAAAATACATGTTTATTAAGCAATTACTTATTAGAATACATTTATCTTGTATGGGAAGTGTAACACACCATTCGAGATCAAAAATATGAAGAGAAGTTTTCACACTGTTGCCAGCTGAACCCACAGCAACCTTTTTACCCGTTGGATCTGCAGCAAGGGACCAAACCCTATCTGCAATGTTCAAAGTAGCCAGAGGTACATTTAAAATTCTCTCTCTTAAAGGTCCCCAAATCTAAATAATAATTTATAGTTTGATATTGGATTGCAAAACTGATCATTAGAGCTACATTCGTATTATTTGAGAAAATTACCTTTACTATTCCATCTCCAGAACCTGATACAATTGCATCACAGGTTTCATCCACTGCGTTTACATCACATGTATGAGCTTTAGGAATACTACAATAAAAGTTTACATTTTCATCACATCTTGACTTTGTCCAAAATTGTATACTACCATCTCTGAAAATTTTTCCAAGTTTTATAAGGCTATAACCATATTCTTCCTATTTTTGTTAATGACTTTTCTGTTGTGTACCTGTGACCAGTGATGATACATTGTTTTCTAACAATAAATTTGCATATATCACTTCTAATATTATTACTAACTATAATACGATTGTTTTCTGGAAAACGATTTGTACGTCTGATGCCACACAATTTATTTCCACCACTCCACCATAAAACATTCTTGGTCAATTGGATCCATGGCATAAGTTTGGTTTTCTGCGCCAGAAGGACCTTCTTCTCAAATCTACCATACTGCCAGTTGTTAGTAACATGCCATTTTTTACGCAAACATAGTAATGGATTACATCTATAATTCAAGAATAATACTCATAATCAAAAAGTGAATAGTATTATAAAATCTTATTTTGTTGTTTTATCGCACATAAATGCATAAGGATATTTTTACTCAACAACTTTTTACTTTGTTGATTACACGCATAGAGGGACCATCATAAAATGACTGAGATCTTAGAGCTATTAATTAATATGGACAGTGTCTTGTAAATTAATGTATACTACGATATAAACGTAAATAAGCAGAGGGATCATTAAAGATGAATAAGAATTTTATGAAAATTTCAATATAGTTGAGGAGTCAGAAGAAGATGAAGTGTAACCTAACAGACCTTTCGCGAAACTTTTCCGATGTCTGATTCGTTGCAACCGGCTGTTTGCTTTTCTTGATCCAAAGTGTATCGCTTTGTACAATATCATAGAATCGTTTGCATACTTCACTAAGACGAACCAAGTCGAATGCATGACAGTAATTGAAAATTAAGATCAAAACGTCAGATGGCAAAGTGTCTAAACTCCACGCATCTGCCATTTTTATCAATTCAATCCAATCACGTGTAGTAATGGCAATGGTAAGCGATGGTAATAAAGTATCGATAATTTTTAAGTCAAATATCGATATCTTGTTATTTTGTAACGATATATTTCACTATCGATAGACAGCTCATGATAACGGAGTCCGTTAATTAGAAATGACGTCAACTAAACACAAGTCTCTAAATAAGTCTCTCTTATCTAAACTCTTCCACTGATATTATAAATAAAATATTTTCTGTTTTATAATTGTTTGTTATTTTATAATTTTATTATGTATAATTTCTCTTTTGAATGCGTAATTTTCATTTATACTTAACTTGTATATGAATTTTAATTTAATGATACGTATCGATATATTTTATTCCTGATATCATGTATATGTATTAACATTCTGGACATTAACATATATCGATATATGTACTTCGTCATCACAAATCACGTCACGACCGCGAGTACAACAGCTGTTTAGTGTACGCAAAATGTCATATGTAAATAGCTTCCCGTTCATGAATGACTAGAAAGGTTTATTTTGAAATAGGCGTTTTGATTCTTGATTGATAAGCTTCTTATATTTTCTTGTTGACTTCGTAATAAAAATATGCGTTTTCAATGTTAGTTTCATTTATTTTAAAAACGTTTCACTATAAAATTTGTTTAAATTCAATAAACTAATTAGTAGTATATAATTGTATATACATATATAAAAACATGAACATCATGTTATGTCATTTATCATAATTAGTAATATCTGCACATGTTAATGGCATCAGAAATATTCATAAAAAATTTCACTTTCTTTGGAAATAAGTTCTCGTTCGCATCTTTCCTACTGTCACGTTTCTTCGACAACGCATTCATTTTTTGCTTCCTCGGGCGATTTCCATTCCACAGTGTTTTTTGTTTCTATAAATAATAAAAAGTAATACGAAATTGTAAGAAGTAAAATATAACATGTTCAATGAAACTGTACATACAACTTTTCTGTATAAAAACTTGTTTTATTTATACCTGGCATTGTATGCTTTAGGTACAGCAGATGTAAAATCAAGTACATTAATGCAGTCACTACAGCAAGTGACGAAAGCAAACGTAATGTTGTAACACCTCCTAACAGTTTGTATAAAATGCCTCCTACCAGACTGCCAATCGCGAATCCTAAAATGAACCTTTGTGTAATTTATACTAGAAACTGCAAAAATTTTTGAAAAAAAATTTGTTTACCGAATCCATCATCCATGCCAGCTACAATACCCTGAACAGTAGCTGATGTGCCAGGCGGTGCAATCTTACTTGCATATGCAACTATTGATGTATAACACAGAGCATAAGTGGGACCTTGCATAAATAATTCTACAGCAATTACCCACCATGGTGTAGATGCCAATGATATTAAACCCAGTCGTAAAGCATAACATACGAAACAAAATGTAAATGTATATCCAAATCCGAACTTCTTTAGAATTTTACCTGTCCAAAAAGTATATCTATATGTGTCAGTTTGTGTGTGTTACACTTGAAGATTTCATAGGAATATATGTTTGTATAAAGTATATTATGTGAAAAAATACCAGACATAGGAAAGAAAACTACTTCACCACCCAGGGTTTGTGCTGCAACAATTAAACCTTCAATCAATTTAATTTTATCCATGTGTCCAGTTAGTAAAGCCAAGTCTTCCAAATACCTATTGAAAATGTATTTATAACGGGAATCGAATAATATATTTAATTTCTGAATGATTGGAAAATGTAAATACTTACCAAAACAAAAAGTAAATGATGAAACTGTCTAAAATACCAGCAATTGTTGCAAAACAGAGAAAAATAATTATAGGTTTTAACTTTAAAAGTTGAAAAACATCTTTTAATATATTTCCTGAACCAGACATGATTGGTAGCTGTAAGAAGCATCTCCAATAAATTACTTTTATTTGAAGAACTTAAAGTAAAAATACTGATACTCAGGTACTCACTTTCAATTTCCTACAGCAAAGAATGTCAAAAAATGAGAAGATAAATATTAGTAGAAACGCCGGTGTGTAAACTTTTATCATTCTTCCTTCGGACCAATAATCTACCGCGAAACCGGCCAGAAAAGCGGAAATTCCAAAACCTATTGTTCCCCATACACGTTGCCTACCGTAGCTCATTTCACCGCCTTCCCCTAAAAATCATTACAAAGTTATTTCAAGGTCACAGAAGTTTAAGTCATTGAACTAATTCTGTTATAAATATTATTATATGATACATACCAAGTACATCAAAACAAATTGCATCACTTATACTATTACAAACATTAAAGCCAATATTTCCAAGGGACATTAAAATAATGAAGCCCCAGAAAGTTATGGAAGTATAAAGACAATGCTTATCATTAAAATTATCACAGCTAACTTTGCAATTATCACTTTTAGAACAATGCGAAACAGCATTTGTGTCCGTTAGGCATGTATTATTTTCAGTAAAGCTTACTTCTCCTTCAATATCTTCAAACTGTATGAGCACAGAAAAATTATTGTTGATACAGTTCCAATGGCACATTGTATAGTTTGCTCCCATGCACGATCCTGGTTGTATCATGTCCTTGAACAAATATAACGTTGTAAGCACACATTTGAAAATCAAATTTGATGTAATAAAAAGTACCTCTGGTGAGCAGTGTTTTAATGAAGCACAAGACATATTTTTAAACATATGGTCAGACAAAATTGGTTCTGGTCGGGCTGGCAAGAAGTACATGCAAATGAAAGAAATGCTTGTTGTTCCTAGTATTATCATAAAAATTGTTTTCCTCCAAGAGACAAAGTAATCCACTAAATATCCAAAAGCTGGTTTGGCGATTAAAAATAAAATCGGTAAAACAGCTGTAATGCTGCCCATGACTACTGGTGATACCCCGAGCTGTTTCCCATAAACTGGGAAAAATGGCAAAATTGGACCCATTGCTGCAAAAAGATACTGATTAATGTAACAAAGTAATATACAATATATCACTGGATCATATGTAGTTACATTTACCTGCCATAAAGAAGAAATAATGTGCCTTTACAGGCAACTGTTTATAATTCAGCTTCATTTTTCTCTTTTCAAAGTAAAATAAAAATATTGAACGAAAACGCTTCAATCTAATTCTATTGGACTAATCGTCCAAATGCCTTCTGAAATGAAAAGATGCAATAGAGTAGATTAATGTAGAAACAGTACAACAAATTGAAAGATTCGTTTCCTTTTTATATAAAAATACATACACTTAAGTTTCATGAAGACTGAAACTTGTCAAGATAAGATATTGTGTGCCAGAAAAAAGTAGAGATACTGTATCATACATAAGTACACTCTAATAATATAGATTATTGATATGAAAATATATTTACATCGTATGAAAAAATTTTGGAGGCATCTGAAATTTTTAAACGTATATGAGGTTCGATTTCTGAGTCGAACGCAGGTTACGGGCTGTCATTTTTGTAGATAAATATTTGCTCCGTTGAAACAACGGGTACTTTCTGCACATCCATTATCACTCGATAATGGCATTTCTCGATGCAGAAAATATTTCTCTGTTGCGTCAGAATGAATTAAAACAACGTGACATTAACATACGTGTTTTTTTATAGCAAACGCTTGTTGGCAGTCGGGTCGAGAGGTCGGAGGGACAGCTTACAGCTGCACCAAGCTGTGCGTACTATACATATATTGACGTATTTCAAGATTCCTTCATCCTTGCATCGGAACCAGATTATCGGTCATTCCTCCCGCATCCCTGCAATCAATTGAATAATAAGATAGTTTTAGACATAATGATTCGATTACACGTACCTATTACTAAATGTATTGTACAGTCAAATATTTTCAGCGTATAAGAAAAGTGGAAAATGCATGCATACATACATATGGATTAGTGGAGGTATTGCAATCTGACGGACTCGTCTGTATCGCTTGACGAATATTATTCAATTTAAATCGTGGACATGGTTTGCACACTGTGCAATATATGTATACGCCTTTATCAATGTTAATTAAAATTATCTTGTACACAGAGGATCTGGTATTTCATGATACGCGGCTAGTATCAATGAACAAAGCGTCTGCTTTGTGTAACATAGTTGTTTCGGCCTGTGCATAACTTGCAACAATGTGTCGAGTTTATGCTAATATTATGTTTACATAATAATATTTTGAGTAATTTAATTGTCATGGTACAAATACTATACAGTAACAATGACACATATGTATGAATAGTTTTGAATAATATTTCAAAATTAAGTTATGAGTAAAATTCACATTCTCGCAACTGCCAGTTTGTGAAAATTGTACAGTTTCGATTCCATCAACGAGAAGACATTCGAAGGAAACGTCATTGCAAAAAAGTGAGAGGACGCTACAGAAAAACAACTTTATTACTCACATGTATATATGAATAATAAAGATATGAGCACAGTATATCATGTATTAAACATTTTCTATTAGCAGTATTTCTAAATTTTTTAATTTGGAAGATTTGATTTCTTTTTCAAAATGAAATTTCTTGAAAACGTATCTCACACATGTAAAAGTGAGATTATTGTAATTTATAAAATTATTAAATAGTTTTCAACAAGAAGCAAATTAAAGCCTCGTTTATTCAGAACTGAGTTCTGTAATACTCGACAAGCATCTTTAACAACGTGCCCTTATAGGTACAATTTTAATTCTAAGGACGCTTTATTGTCATTCTATCCACGGTATCTCTTTTTTTGCACCATCACGTGTTTTCCGCTTTTCGTCGAAGGGAAAACACCGCGTTGCTGAGCTGCATCTGGCCAACTCTCGACATTTCTATCTTCGAATATTTTTACAATAATTTTATACAAAATTTTAGCAATTATGAAAGAAAAACATTCTGATAGTTTTTGCGTTAAAAATCGTTCTATTCAATGATAGAAAAAACCAAATAGGTATCTTGATTATTTCGAGACTAAATATTAGAAATCTTCAGATCTCCTTCCAAGAGCAAAGAGAACGACTTCCGCACAAACAAGACAATCATAATTTCAGTATCGTGAAATCGTGATTTCACATTCGAGCGGTTTCGTGAGAAGGCGAATACCGTAGACTCATCCGGAAAGTACGCGGAAAAATTGAGAATACCGTATACACCGTATCCACTGTAGCCAGTATGTCTTCCTGCATTCCATTTATTTTGCAGAGCTTCTGCTTGATGAATTGCAATTCTATAAATTTACATTTCAAATGGTCCCATAATGGCTGCATTGAAAGTCTTGAATTGGAGTTCCATTTATATCATTCATTAGTATTATCCATAAGGTATTCTTAAATATTTAAAGATCATGTGGACTTTGTTATAATTCTAAATGGAAAGTTCGCAGTGTGCTCAAGATTATTTATGGGAACATTGTACAAATGCCAATTATAAAATATGCTTGTTATAATCAATTTTGATTTTCCCTTTGCTTAAAAATTCGTGGAATCCGTTAAAATATAAACATGCACAAAAGAATTTTTATGCAGAGGGATCTAAGAGCATCTCATGCTAGATAAGAGTTCCTCTCAAGGAAGAATTCTCCAAAAAAGATTCGGACCCGTTCACGGCGGACTCGGTCATCCACGCACACGTTCATTACGTAGTTGACTCCCACCAAGTTAATTCTGGTTACCTAGTGGTCTTTCGGCTGCATCAGCAGCTACTGGTTGTGTCAGATGAACTTGTGGAAGTCCTCAGTCTCCGTGAACTTGTGCGGGAGCGAGAACGTCGAGAGAACGCCGGGTAACCCCCAGACGCCACCGGTTAGATCCGGTGATCAAGGGAGTTGTGATCAAGTCGCTCGATCCCGCGTGATCCGCCCAGCCATTTTCCATCGTTCGTTCCCATCGTTCGTTCCAGTTATTCGCCTTCGAGTTCGCCGGCAACTTCTGTTCTGTCCCCTTGCTTATTATTTTAAAACGCAGAAATAAGACAAACCGCGCTAACCGCGTGTGAATATTTGAATGCGAAGGTAATAAATTGAAGACAAACCGAGAAAACAACTTGTTTCGGCAGCTGAGAATTTCTTCAGACTGATACAAAATATCTGCAACGGCGACAGACATCCGGTCGAATTTATCAGCAATGTAGTGTACATGACGCTCTAATTAATCATCTCCTGCTCTGCAAGTGTACGCCAAAACAGTGTGTGCGGGTGTAACTATTGAACCACAATTACACATTCCACAAAAATTAACACGTTCGCTACTAATATCACATATGTGTAGACACATTCAAAGATAACGGTTCACTTGCACTCACCGATACATTGTGAATACATTGCTGAGAATTTTTGCAAAATATTCGCGTGCGTATTAATACTATCACCAAGATCTTCTGTGCACACGTTTCAAGATTTTAAAGACCAACGCGAATGTTCGCTGCGGCAGCAGAATTTATATTTCTGATACCGGCACAAGAAATTTCTATTAATAGTCGCGTGAACTGTGACGATGCGTATTTACAAAATATCTATCGCCGTTGAATATTTACGTCGATTCATAGGAGCTTTTATATTGATGAAAGTATCGAAAGACTGTTCCCCGACGCTGCGGAATTTTCGTGTTGGTCTGTTAGAGTCTTAAATTAAGTCTGATCGGCCGGCCGGTTCGGTTATGCTCGTCCTTTTAATTCCCCCTTTTCTTCGCACGTGATCTTCAAGGATAGGCGAAAGCGAGTGCTTACCTAGCGGTCTCGGTCCTACGGACCCCCGTTCGTGGCGAAACAAGTTGTATCTTCTGTATTGATCTGAGGATTGAGAAGTGAATTAGAGGCGTATGTGCAAGAGGAGAGAGTTAGGCCGGCTATCCGATTTGCGTGCTCGTAACAGCGGCCGCCGCGGTCGTATTAAAAAAAACGTTTATCACGTCGTTAGTAATGAAGTGATAACTGTGTTTGTGGAAATGTGAACTCACTGATGACTCTTTCACCGTAACTATAAATCCTAGCATTTGAAATGATGATAAATATCTTGTGCCCAGCGTTGTGCTAAGATTCAGTGTTCAATAAGGATACTCGTTAATAAAGGATGCTGCAGGACTGGACGAAAATGAACAACCGATTATGCGGCCTTCTCTTCTTGCTTGTGCTGTTTTGCCAGCATATCGGCTCTGAAAAATGTGAGTAAATGATTTTAATATTCTTTCCTTAAAAAGTATTTAAAAGTCTCTCAACCTAATCGTGACTGGAACGATATTAAATAGCTATCAGATTATTAATAATTCTATGAGAACATTATCGTGTCTATGTAATTTAAGAAACTTTAGAAGCCATAAATTACCATCGTTACCTTTTAATTTAATTCTTCTGGCGAACATGTTACTTGTACTTTATGCGGAGCTGCGGACCTAAGTTGGATGTGGCTATGTTTAGATCCAGACTTAAATGCACAAATGTCTCGACGTATCGTACAGTAAATTTTCTCCGAGCATTGAACTTGCTGATGCACTATAGTCGACACCAGACACGATTAGAGCCATTAAATATGCGATTTCCCCTCGAGTGGTCCACGATTAATGGAATTACGATGTAAAACGGCGAAACGAAACTTTCAGTGAAACTATGCGTCGTGGAAAGCGTGCATACGGCGAAAAATATTCGCCGGTTTTGTCCGCAATTGAACACCTCAACGTGCGTTATTGGAAATGACAGGTGAGTGAAATCCACGACTATTAATCAAAGCTCGATTTAAGCGGTTCAAATTGTGCAGATTTAATTGTCTGCGACGACTGACCACGAACACAGCCGATTTAACTGTTTTGGAACCGGAAGATCTAGTCGCTGCTTCTGCATACAGGGAATACAATATTCTAGTCACCAACGAGCTAAGATTATTCCAAACGGGTAATTGATAAGATAGCAATTAATGATCACTCTACTGCCTGCGTTTGTTTAAATGGACAATTCACATTTCTTGGTAGAAAAGGAACGCTTCAAAATGGTCGTTCTAGTCAATAAAGATGTGAAGAGTATATGGAACATTAAGGGAAAACGATTTTGTCATCCTGGACTCGACACCACTGACGATTGGACCAAGGCTTTTTCAACGGTTAATATCGCTTGGTTGATCTATTACTAACACAGTCGCATCAAAAATCTAAAATCGTTCATCACATATTGAAACATGATACTGTAGATAGAACGTCTTGCAAGGTAAATAATATTCGTGTGTCGTTACAGTACTTTGACAAGTGGATAATTACCAAAGAATGCGATCCCGAGAAAACGTTACTGGAGAACAGGATCTACGGGTTGTCGAGTTTCTTCGAAGCAGCTTGTATCGCCGGTCCTTGGTCCGCGGACACCGCGTTTGACAACAAGCTAAGTAAGCGTTCCCCAACACAATGTTATCCGTCTTGTTTTACAATTTTTTTATCTCGCAGAATCAAAGTATCGGAACCTGTGCGGCGCGTGCGACAAACCTCTGGGCTGTTACTCGAGTGACAAGTATCATGGTCGTGAAGGTGCTTTATTATGTCTCACTGATAACGCCGGTGATATCGCATGGGTCCGATTGGATGATGCTCTCGAGCACTTCAAGGTAACTGTATAGACTGAAATTGTTAATGTTTCATCAACTGTACTTTGGTAACTAATGGAATAGGGTGTTCTATCTAATTTAAGGACTTCAAATATCTAATTTTTTATTGATACTCATCACATAAAGGTGATGATGACCTTAGCTTATCATAATGTTTGACTCAGAAAATTTAATCGCCTCTAGAAAGATACTTAAAGCGGCGAAGTTGTGCGAGACACCTTGTATATTATCGTTTATTTGGTTACAACGTACTATACAGCGGATCAATTTCACGAAACCTAACATGTTCATTACTGATCAGTGACACTGTATGATGATGTAGGAGGAACAGATCAACAAGGAGAATTTCAACTACCTTTGTCTCGATGGTACTACGAGGTCCATGAAAAGTGCACCATGCGTGTGGATCACAAGACCCTGGCCTGTCGTCGTTGCCAGAGCGTTAGTATACTTAACTGTGGAATTCAAGGCTAAACTTGACACATTTATGATCGTATTTGTGTAGGCAGTTACATATATGTTCTTCCAGGGAAGTGGCCGAGAAGGTCGAGAAGATGATGACCTCGTCCACAGATCCGCATTCGAACATGGTCCTGCATAACCTGCTGGAAAACTATCGGACGACGCCGGTGAGCATTGATACCCTAGAAACGCCAGAAGACTTCTTAGTAAAATGTAATTAATTCATACAGAAATTTAGGTTTACTTTGCTACGCTTCTATTCTGTATCGAATTGGTAGAGTAGCAAGAAAGTACAGCCAGGGTATACTAAAAGTATACAGCGATGCACCTAAAATATCTGTTAAATTGTGCGTGTCAAATGCAATTATGTGTATGATCTGAGACGAACTGGCTGTACTTTAACAATAGCGTTGATTAACGCCGGCACGCTCTGATTGTAGTAGTCGCATACAATTGCAGTTAGCGGTTTCATGAGCGCCAACAACCGCGCAAAGTGTCGGCCATCGAGAAGAGTGCAATG
Organism: Augochlorella aurata; assembly: GCA_028455555.1. Taxonomy (NCBI): domain Eukaryota; kingdom Metazoa; phylum Arthropoda; class Insecta; order Hymenoptera; family Halictidae; genus Augochlorella; species Augochlorella aurata. The sequence goes on along the minus strand of CM052153.1, from coordinate 3,574,906 downwards.
GTGCGTTGCTACGAACTTAGAGGGCCGGAAGTGCAGGTGGCTCAGGGATGCTGCCTTCGTTTACGGCGTCGAGCCTTCCATCACCTGCAAACAGGAGACGTCGAGGGAAGCATGTTTGACGGCGATTAAGAACGATCAGGCAGACATATTCGTCGCGCAACCTGAGGAGCTGTACAAGGCCAGAAAGTGAGCGGAGAACGTTCTTCTATGAGAAAGCGGTGACCCCACAATATGTAGAGCAGTTGTCTTCAATCTTTGAACCGTCTTCAGTCTTCAAAGTCGATTCATAGCATTCTTCCGCAAAGACTTTAGCATCTCTAGAAAAATATTTTTAACGAATCATTGAAAACAATGTTGTTTTGTTTGTTTAAAACTTGGACTCGCGTGATCCCAAGGTTCCTCGAAACGCGCTTTGAAAACCATTGATTTAGAGTACCGTTTCAGGATGGGGCTGAAATCGCTCGTGCAAGCGGTACCCAAGAAAACCAAACAGTTCGACCGAATCGCAGCGGTAGTAAAGCAGGATTCACGGTTCAAGAGCCTCAGGGATCTCAGGGGAGCCAAGGCATGTTTCACGGGTTATAGAGATGTCGGTAAGGATAAGCTCAATTTCCTTCCTTCTTTCCTGTACATGTCACTATTTAACACGGTAAAAAATACTGGTTAAAACTAAATAGGCATCGATCTAATATTCTAACGCCACTTGATATTAATGTTTTTCTTTTACTTTTTCAGTTTTTTAATTCTCTTTTAATGAAATATTCTTCAACCGCAGGCTGGTATACCTTCCTTTCGATTCTGAAGAATATGACCGGAGGTACACCAGAGTGTTATGATTTGGAAGCGGTTGCAAACTTCTTCGCGGAAAGCGTTGTTCCTGGCTTAGCTGACAATGAAGAAACAATACCCAGTAATGTATATTCTCCAGGTGAGCAAAGTAAATAATCTAGTCATTACATGAAGACAGTGACTGCAGCAGTAATTAAATATCTGATGTAATTTCTAGCAGGCACTGCTGGAAACGATTTAAGTGCCTTACGATGTTTAGAGACTGACAATGGAGACGTGGCTTTCATCAACCTCAAGAACGTACAAGAAAAAATCGGTAAGCACGATTTTGAATAGTTTTATCGGAATCGAATGATAATATAAAAGTATTAAATAACTGAAGCCACCAAAAATGAAACATTGTCATAGGTAACTTAAAATCGGATCCTCGAGACGATCATCCAAGTAATAATGGCTACCGCACCCTGTGCTTAAAGCAAGCGGATGAATCGGACGAATGCATACTTGCATGGTCTCCACTAAACGCGGTAATTATAACTATCAATATTTGAATAAGAAAACAAATTGTAAGACATATCTAACAATTTTTAATTTCAGGTGGTTGCACACGAAAACTTAACGGACATACGACGCGAGGAAATTTACTCGATGCTGTTGGAAATTAATGATCTTTTTGGTAACACGTACAAAGGCGAGGTACCGACATTCTCCATGTACGGACCATACGACTCGAATAACAGTGTCATATTTTCGGTACGTAGAAAATGCGTAAACTGTAACTATAAAATGGAAATCGTTTTCTTTTTTCAAATTTCGAATTTAAAATTTCGCACTGCTCCGCACGACTCTAGTGCACCACCGCAGAGTTAGGACGAACATCGATGATGTACTTTGTTCTGTTCATAAGCAGTCTACACATAGTGGGTAACCAAGATAATTAAATCACTGCAATTTGACGGTAGATTATCCTAGAAACAAGCATGTTATTTTGCGAAACAAATGTTCTATACATAAAAAAATTACTCATCATCTTCGCTGGAGGTGTCACACATGCAGTCTAAAGGTCGCTCAAGAACGGTTACTTTTTCTGAGAATTTTTCGTTCTGAGCAACACCATAATATACATAGCCGTAACGGCAAAAGGCCCAAGGGAAGTGCATGCTTTTGAATCCGATGGAAGGATCGCCTTTTGCATTCACTGCAACGGCACCTATATGAGTTTCACCGGTCTCCATCTGTAGATTCTCCAATTCCGTGTTCAAAGAATAATTTATGGTTGCATCTCGAGGAATTCTTTCACATATTTTTCGTGCTGGCGCGTAACAGTAGATGCAAGTATCATTCCCAGAAACGGAAACGCAGCCATGTTCGTTTGCGAACACTCCGCAGCCAATCACCGTGCCTGTTGCGGTCACATGGCCAATAGGCTTGCCAGAGTCTCCCGCCGTTGATGTGCCGCTTGCTAACCGCCTTTTTCGATCGTATGCAACAGCACCGACTGCAGCAATCTACATCCGTGTTTTGTTTACATAGTTAATTAGTTATTGGGTGTCTAGACGAGATGAAACATGCCTGCAAATTGAATGGTCCACCCAACAAATCATCCGAGTCGATCGACAGATCGTAGTAAGGTTGTTCTTCCTCGTCCGGACGTATAACAACGCAGTCTGAAACGCATTCTCTTTGTTTAGCTTCTTCGCATTGATTTTCTTCCGATTCCAAGTCTTCTTCACGATTTGTACATAGTTGGAAAGCTTCTTCGCCGGAACCAAGCAACATTGACGATTCTGTGACATTCAAACTACCCGGCGCGAGAATCGGTATTCCGTTATCCAGCGCGAACTTCTGCGCGCCATTTTCAACGATCAGTATATGCTCCGTTTTCTTCAATAGCATTCTTGCTACGAAGTTGATTATTTCGGTCACATGTTTTGATATGTTGTAGCAAAACTGAACAAACCTAGAGCGATAGGATGTTCTATATCTCGGACAGCACCTACGCATCCAGCGTTTTTTGGAGTAACTATAGCCGCATCCATAACGATTTCGTCGTTAACGTCCGTTGATCCGCCTTTCGCGCAATTAAAATACGGCACACTTTCCATGTATGAAATCGCTTTCTCGACTGAATGTACTGCAGAACGACCATTGATAAGATCTTTGTATGCCTCAATAGCTGCATTTTTAACCTAACAAATGCTAGCTGTTATTTTCTCGGTTATAATATTGCCTTATTCAAGTAAGAAATATATCTTGTGAAGACATTTTCTGTCACCTCAACGAGCATGGGATAACACATTTTCCGGGGAATTTTTCCGGCTCCTCCATGAACCACTATGACTGGGTCCACATGTATTTGAGGTTTCTTCTCTAACGTAGCTTCAACTGTGATTCTTGCTAGGATCTGATCGATCCAAGAACAATAGTCACACATCGTTTAAATGTATAGCAATTGTGTTATAAATACAATATAAATTTTTGTAGAAGGATGCGGACAATGAGGTATTCAAAACAAATGCGAATATTTTTTTACAGGCGGAAACGCAATATCTGCAAATGGACGTTCACCAAATACAAGCCCGGAGCTACAGAGACATCGTTGATCGTCTCGTAAAACATTCTACTTGCAACGGCTCAAGAAATACAAGTTATCTTTATGGTTATATTATTTCTATATACATTTTGGTTTACATTCTGAAGGAATTATTGAATGTTTAATCAATAAATATTCTACCATCATTCCATCATTGCAATAAAAACTTTATTGAATAAGTCTGTGAATAAAATAATATTTAGTGAAATAAATAATAGAGATCTATCTTTTATTAATTGCACATTATTTAAACAGTTCTTTATATTATAAAACAATGATTTGTATACAATTTATAAACGAATTCATCTTTAAGAACGTGAATACTGTGCAATAAATAATAATACTTTTGTACAAATCGTGGCTTTTGTTCCTTAAATTAATATCATGGATTAAAAATTGTTACTGGTCGGATCAGTACATTTCCTAGGACCTTTTCTAGTTTGCAATACAATAATATACTTCGTACGTGGTGATTAAAAGATTGTCTTGGATTAAATACCAAGTAAATATGCTCCAGTTACTTGCAGAACATAAATATACATTGGAAGTATGAAGTAATTATTTCTTTCAATTCCTTACAAAATTGCAACATATCGCATAAAAGTATTCAATTCTTGCAAATAATCCTCTTTTTTAGAGTTGCAAAAATCAGGTTTTAATTTGTATATTTCTACATTTCCGGTTTCCGTCCCAAATGCCTAAAATACACATTATTGTATATCATACTCGTAAGAACTGTAATGTACAGATTATATAACATACCAAATACTGATGATTCATGTCCTTGTCAGTTTTACAAGGTGACAATTGCATACTATTAATGGATCCAACTTTCTGCATGCTCACCGTATGCTTTGGACATATGTCACTGTAACTTAAATCCCATATGTGTATCCTAAAACATTATTAGTTGAACGAATTAATTTTTGCATTATATACTGTTTGAATTAGTCAAAAAGGTCTTTGTATTACCGTAAATTATTGTCCAGCACGAAAATGGTAAATGGTTTTGTTTTCGACCACTGTAGAGACTTAATACTGTACGTGTTATCTTCATCTCTCACTTGTAAAATTGGTTTCTCAATATTCAAACAATGTAATCGAATTGTACCGTCGTCACAACCGACCTGTGATGGAAACAAAATTGTGTTACGAACATTTGCATCCAATAAAGAGAAATGTGGTTGAGAGGTAGACATAGAGGTAGAGGTGGAGGTGAAGGTTGCAAAAATCTTACCAAGAAAAATGACTCTTCAAATGGACATGTTTCTATGCAGTTTATGTTCCCACATGGACCTAAAACATTGAATCAAATTAGTTAATAATTTACTCTTTAGAAGTAATGAATGTTATGCACAATAACTTACTAGTATCAAACTTTTTGTACATAGAAGGACTAGCTTTGTTACCAATGCAGGTAGCATGCAAAACATTGCTAGTGTTAGTTGCAATATAGAAATTGTTGCTATCAACGCAATCCACATGCATGTCAATAAAAGCAGCTGCACTGATTCTTCTAAAGAGTTCATGGATGTTAGTAAGTTAAATACAAGCGAGTACATAGAGATCGTTGTAGAATATTTACTTTTTCATGTTATAACATGGTAAAAGCAGTTCTTGACTTCTAACGAGTCTTATACTACCCCAATAAGACAGTCCTAAATCATCGATATTTAATCCCATGCTGTGTAAAACGCTCCATATAACAAGAGAACCTTTTTCATTTAAGCTACATATCTATTATGTCAGGTAATACAAAAATATTAATATTTCAAGCGTTGTTACCGACCAATATTGAAAATAAGTTTAAACAAACCTGAATGGGTACGAATTTATTATTACGTCTTTCGTATGACTTTTCTTCAAGTTTAGATAATATTTGTATTGCAACTATTTGCGAATTATCAGTAATTATTTCTGTATTCGCTGTCGTTGTGTAAGTAGCTATTCGAATTGTCCAATCCAATTCATTGGCCTTATCTGTAACTTTTGGATGCCACATCTCGTCTTCCTTCAAATCCCAAAGGCTAATTGATCTGTTGTGTAAAATCAATATTTATTTAATTAAAATGTAAAGTACGATTTTACACAGATAAAAATGAGAAATACCCATCCTGCAGTCCAGCAAATACAACATTATAATTTGTTAAGTGAAAAGAACATGCGGTAATAGGGCAGGCTGAATAAAATAGTTTAATTGGCATCGATGGTTCAGAAGTGTTCCACACACATCCAATGCAACAGTCTGTTATATAATCTTGCTTGCTAGTTGTCTCAATTTCCTGTTTACCAAATGATTCTATATTAACCACTTGTTACTTTATGTTTTAATTTTGTTGATACGTATTATATTAATTTATACCTCTTCTACTGGAGAATGAATGGTTAGCAAGATTTTACTCAAAATATTCGAATAATAAATTATTGTCACTGCTCTGCCAGCCAAAAACGTAACTGAATCCACGGAGAGTTTGACAAAACCATCGCTAAATGCTACTTCTTCCTCGTTTTTGAATACGTTTCCACCAGATCTTCTTTCTTCCAACAGTGACAACATCACTCTTCCAGCTCGATTTACGAAATCGTTAAGTCTTAATGTATCAAAAGATGGAGACGATGAAGAGTTTATAAAATCGAGGTCGTCGATATCATTGCCAACGCCATATTGATCCTGTAAGTTGCAATACTTTACTATTATTTATTCTATCAACAGTAAACTGTAAAAATGATAACACGAACGAGACGAAACAAATCCAAATCCTTTTTGGTTTGCAACTTGTTTCTGCAAGTTATTGGAAATTGAGTCCACTTATTTTGAAATGTGGCCTTATCTGTTTGCGTTTCTACATCTATGTTGTCTTCCCCAGTTTGCGTAGATATCTGTAAAATAGTAAATAGACAAATAAAATAACAAAATGATTATTATTAGGTAATTGACGTACTTGCTGAGTATTCAGTTTTCCATAGTTTCTAATAAATTCCTCATATGGTATAGGCAAACACTCTAACAGAGACCACTCCATGACGTCTAATTTAATCATTTCCAGCAATTCTTCACCTCTGCTTATATTTTTCTTTGACTTCTAAGGCAATAATTACCACAGATTATTGTTGAGATCAATTAATATATCCTTGACTTCCTACCTTCACTTTTGAAGACTGTTTCGTTTTACGAAAATCAATAAATGAAATTTGCGATAATGGCGGAGACTTTGTAAAATCACCGGAACGACTATCTTCGAAACCTTCGTCGGACAACGGTAACGATTTATTTTCGCATAATCTGTCCTCGCTGTATAAAAGCAGAAACTTTAATTCATTATTCTAATAAATATTACACCAACAATTATCTAATAAGTGTGCAAATGTTTAATGATGAAATGATACAATGACAGAATACAAACAATTTAATTCTCTTGGAACTTTATGCTTCTCAGAACAAACCTATAAGTTTTGTTAACTGGTTGTCTTAATTCAAGAAGTGAAGATAGCTTGGGATCACTTGAAATAGATTCTATTCTTGCTGCTCTCTGCCGAGCTTCTGTAAGTTCATAATGACCAGAATCATGCATATGCTCTTCCTCTTTTTGTTGGTCGGCGCTATTCACAACTTTGTGCTACAATAAGATAACAATTTAAAGCCGATTCATAGTCTGCAATAATGGAGTATATGACTGTATATACTTGTTTAGCAGCATGCATTTCAATGGGATCCAGTGGAGAATTACTATGAGTGCTTGTTTCCTCGCTAACTTCGCTTGATTCACTGTCTGTGCACTCTTGAAAATCGGATTCATAGTCCTATAAAATGTATTCATCTTATTACTATGTTCAACCAGAAGAATTTAATTTAGTTAATATACTTTACCTCAAAATCATCCTCATAATCATCTTCATTGCTCCTTTGATATGTGTTAGTGTTAGGGGATCTCCTCTTACTTTGATTACTATCCATATGATCTGGTCTGCTTGTAGCTGAGTGCAACATTTTTATTTCACTAGGACTCAATGTTCTGGAGAGTTTACGCTGCCTGGACTTCGACCTTGATTTACTTTCTTCTTCTTTTGGTATAGATTTTGCATCTTTACTGACTGATTTAGAACTAAGTTTTGTTGAGAGCGATGGCGGCACATATATTGTACTTGTTCCTCTTTTCTCAGAGTAAGTACTCTGTACTCTTCCAGTAGATGATCTACTTTTTACAATAATACTACTACTTGATCTTTTTGGAGGATCAGATATCGTTTTAGATGTTACAGATGTTTTAGAGGCACTGGCATTTAACTTAGCAGTAGAAGACAAACTTTCCCTTACGGATTTATTTTGTGATGACCTAATTGTTTGCTTTGCACTACTTTTACTTGATTGTATATTTTGCATTGATCTTGATGGCCTACTGCTGCTTCCCATTCTTTCAGACTTCTTCTCTGATTTTGAATCAATTTTTTCAGGGTTCTCTGACTCTTCAAGAGATGTTAAAGATTTCAATTTGGACTTACTGTTTGATTGAAGTACATCTTTGGTGATTGAAGCCTTTCTAATTGCACCCTGAAATGTAGATACAGTTTGAATTTTCAAATGTTTTAATTGATTTTGATAAGTTTAAACAATATTCTTATATGATAATAACAATCATTATTATGATGCATGAAATGGATATATGTGTAAATGCTTTTACGTGCGATTATTGTGACATTTTACCAAACGTCAATAGATTCGAGGTTGACAATTATAGTGACCGCTAAAGTTTGTTTTAACACCTCGTTATAAAAATTCAACTTATGTGTAGAAAGCAAATAACGCGTATATTACACGTGTGCAGAAATAAAAAATTAAAATGATTTCTTTTAAATACAACGCAATAATACCTTGTTAGACATTATTCTTTGATTGATCGGTGTTGACAATTACGATGCCACCATGATGTAAACTACATACTATCATCATTCATTATTCTAACAGCGCTACGCGTAGCTGTCTGTTTAACTAAACGCTGTCAACAGCTTTAGTATCTTTTATTGGTAAAAAAGCAAAAAATCGAATCTTTCGACAGGTGGTACCACTCTGATAAACCCATTGTAATATAAAAATCGCGCTACTACATGCAGTGACAAAACCTTCAAACTACTAGATGAATTATCGATTGTACATAATTTTTAAATCGAAGTTACTTTTAAATAATAGTTAACCAAACTCCGGAGAGCAATTAATAATTAATTGCTCCGAAGAGCAATTATATCGATGCAGCCAATTCTCTTGAACAGTTATGTACCCTTTGTTTATTTTTTGATGTCTTAATTTTGCCAAAATTAATGTTTTTAGGCGACTCTGCACTAGAAATCTGTGGGCGATTGTAACGTCTCTTGTGGAAAGTAAATGAAGCTCCGAACGATGTTCGTACAGCGCCAATTGGTGTAGTGAGAAAACGCTGAAACTGTTAGCCAAAATCGACTGTCGAGAATTTGGTTAATAGTTTGAGCATTTTGCCACTACCTCAATTGGTGCTGTACGGACCCCGAATTAAGCTTTGCTTCTTCAACACAAGGACCGCTTAAAAACATTAATTATAGCAAAATTGGACAACCAAGAAGTATACCAAGGACACAGAATTGTTCAGAAGAGTCTGTTGCATCGATATCATGTAAGAAAACAAAATGACAGCAACGCAAAATATAATTATTTAACATAATAGTTAACCAAACTTTAAAGAGCAGTTAATTATGTTTGGCGAAGTTGTTATTTGTTTTTTAATAGGATATCGATACAGTATTTTTTCCTGAACATTTCGATAGCTTTAGTTTATTTTCATGTGCCTCAGTTTTGCCATAATTAATGTTTCTCGGCGATCCTGCTTTGTCCATATAGTGGACATTTAGTTCGAACGTCTACCGTTATGTGGTGATAGTGCGCCTGTGCCCGTAAAGAAGCTTAATTACAAAAAATCATTACTAGCTGTAATTATGGCAATCTATCGTATAGGTTCGACGCGTAAAATTATTAGAAGTTCTTTTAATCTAAACATATATGTATATTAATTTTCAACCACTTGCCAAAATATTTGCAATATAAAGTCTGGTAAGGTGACAACGAAACGTTGACACTTCGAGCGAAAAATTTAAGAAGTAAATTTGTAAAAATGATTTCATATTAACCACAAACCAGTCATAAATATTGTATGTTGAGGAAGATTCTCTTCATTTCATATTTTACCGTAAAGAATCGCAATGTCGTCGAGGAGGAACGGTCATCGACAGGAAGTTGAGGAATTCAGGAATTCGAGGCAACAGAATGTTGCGTAAGATTGAGAAGACTTGGAGAAAGGAGTAGAATAATTTTTGATTAATTCTTTAATTTTTATTTATCATAAACAGATTAGGAATACGGCCGAAACATACGGAGTACAATCTTGAACGGCACGACCAAAAATCGACTGTGTCCGAACTTGTGTACAAATATCTGAGAAAAGTGTCGCATTCGAATAGCATTCAGAAGCAACGCAACAATGCATGCCATAAATTTCGTAAATCTAATAAAAGGAAAAGCAGCATACATCCGCGCGAACATATGACCGCAGGTATGAACTAAAAATAGACAAACAGTCTAAGATTCTAATAAAATATCGTACAACGTATGAAAGCAGTTTAAATATTTAATAACAATATATTTTTGTGGCAATGTTCACTGCGTTCCAGATGAAAATTACAGCTTCTTTTTTAAATAACGTTCCTACACATAATTTCTCTATTTTCTGTGGAGATCGCGCGAGCTTAGAAATTGCGTTTCTAACAACTAAATTGTTCCTAACACGTTTATAATGTTCAGCGTACAACGATGCAAGAAATTACATACGAGATGCACTTTCATTGGCCGTTAGTTCCGGATATCTAATACCAGCAGACCAAACCGGAAGGATCCTTCGACTTTCACCATCTTTCAAGCTACACGGCAGATTATCTTAAACGTTGTTCGACAAACGATCCTTAACTGAAAATAACCAATTACGAGCATCCATAAAATTATAAAGAACGAAAAATAAACTGAGAAACAGAACGCTATAGTTTTCTTTTCTCATAATTTCGTATCGTTCGTTACAATCGATTTTCAAATCAATATAATTAATGATAGAAATGAATTTTGAAAAATTGCACGTAGACAAGTAATTAGAATAAAAATATTGTAAGAATTGTTAATTAATCGTTTAATTATTCTTTCGCCGTTTTCCTTGCCGCACGCATTCCGCCTGGCAGCGTTTTATCCATCGTTTGAGTTCTTCATCGCGCTCGTCCTTTTTCTTTATCGGCAATTGACCGCGACGTTCTCGATGTTCATCGTTAAATCTATCCGAGAACGATCCTTCTATTGCGGACTCGTCTTCGTTTCTATTCCTCGACGTTAAATCCTTCGCCGTCGTTCGCTGTACCCTCGCGCTGTCATTTTCTCCATTCCTGTTCCGTTCTTGAATTCTCGCACTTCTTCGCCTAAAGAAATTGGCTGGGGAATATGAATTTGGTAATCTCGCACGCTCCTTATTAAGTAAATGCGTTCTGTGGACGACGTCCACGTTTCCTGCTCTCCTGGAACTTTCTTCTCCGTCATCTAATTTCACCTACAATTAAATAGGTATATGAATGAAAGTGGTCTCGTTAAATCGAAAGGAATGAATATTTATCCTAATCATATCATTGTACTATCGTTTCACACGGGACAATATCTTTTTCTTACACCCTCGTCATCGGTAGTATCCTCTCCTTCGTTACTACGATCCTCCCCTCTTTCTACATCTAGAACTCTGGTTCGCCTACGACGAGCTCTTCTGGGAGACGTTCTCCGACGTGTTTTCTTCGATACTGTTTCTTCATCGGTAGATTCTTCGCAGATACAATCATCCTTCTCCTTCTGACGACGCTTCGGCGGAGGTTTCGGCGTTGATGATAAAAGGCAGTCGTCTCGTTTGATCGCGCATGTGGCTTTGTTCATCGAAATGGCGTCTGGTCCTACCAGGTGGTACTCATTCTCCAACAGTTCCATGACGAATCTGTTGTAGGACAATTTTATCATGGTCGTAACATTTACATACAAATTCCATTTGTTATCAATCCTGTCTAAGCAACTATCAACTTTAGTACAATCCGATTAATAATACTGCAGTTTTACTTTTATGTTGGAATAATCTACGGAGATAGGTTGAAGTAGCAAAATCCGTGAACCGTGGGCTCAGGATATGGAAAAGATGAGCATTGGGGTAACACTGTTGCATCAGCAGAGGAAGGCGTTACAATTAACAGGGTGAACCGCAGGCGGAAATCGGTCGATAGATGCACGGGGTCTTCGAATGAGATAAACGGTTTGCAGTTGCCTTGAAACGCGATCGTGTCTCACGCGAGACACATTTTCGCCTGCAACGCGTGCTATTATTCCGCCGCTTTGGCTGACGTAGAACTAACCCTTGGGAACAGACCTGTTTCAGTGCGGTCCGCACCTGAGCGTAAAGGTCACCGTCGTCGCGATAATTCGCCTCGATATAACCGACTATATCCTCGACGGTGCACGTGGACAGAAACGCATCCTCCTCCTTCTGCAACGATCGCATTGCCTCCATCACCCTCAACGAGAACCTCGACGAGTTCTCGGCGATTCGCATGCAATCGCAAACTCTCTACAAACATTAATTATCCAATAAAAATCGTGATCACTGCCAACGAAATATAACACCAAGAATGGCGTGATCCTGCAACGGTGTCTCACGACCCCGGCTGAGTTTCCTTTACGTTGACTTTCTACTACTATGTTGCCAAGATAATTGCAAATATGAAAGTTCCTCTGAATATTTGAACTGCAGAGGAAGTAGGATACTATTGCGGAGTTAACAGCTCCATGAAAATTAAACATTAACAATCTCCTAATTGCAACAGGAATCTCATTCCTGAACGAACAACCTATCGCGGCCGGCAGAGTCTAATCGTATCTTTTACAAACGATTGAAAACACATTTTAGACCCTGGTGGGACAATCTTCTTCCTCGTAAGGTGAACAGGTGTTCAACGTGTTCTCGTTTACAGTCTCTTCATCCTCCTCGAGGATTTTGTCAAGCATCTTCGTCGCTTCTTCGTCCGACAATTCTCTTCGCCTAGACTTCTCCATGATCGAAACGACGACGATGACATTGACAGAACTTTTATCGAACAATTTCGCCGCCTGTCGCGAGTCGCATGAATCTGCAGACTGTCAACTCCAATGATACTTCGATATGAATTCGAGTACTGTTCAGAAATTGTATTCTTTATTCGTAATCAGATGTGCTCGATCGAAAACTGCTTTTATCGCATTCTTTTTCGGGATTCGCGGATCCACATTCATCACGGGTTTGTCGTTATCGAATACGGTCGCGTGTGGCATGAATCGACGCATCAGATCGGCCCATTTGTTAAGACCCTATCGGCGCAATCTTGCCTTCATGTTATTACATGAGCTCGGGAAGTTTTCGGTCTGTGACTATGTTTACCGCGCGGCTCTATCGATTTGCAATTGAAATAACGCTGGCACCGCGGTCAGGAGGCGGTGTGTTAGGAAAAAATATAGGAGGAGCTTCTGATCGTGGGACGGGGGAACGCGTTTGCGTAAAATATTAATCAGAGCCAACCGCTGGACGATGTCCGCACACGGAAGCGTTCTCTCTCTTTTCCAATGGACGCTGCCTCAAAGCGCCGCGCTACAAATTGCTGGAAATTATCCGACCACCGGTATGCTTCAACGATATTAGAATGAAATTACACGGTGCCTCCATCGATCACCAATGTTACTTTCTTTCTGTCCGCCTGTACAAGCTGGAATTTCAGCTTTCTATAGCATTCCTCTTTCATCTTTCGTTCGGACACGCTGCAGTTTCTTTCCAACGCGGTCGCTTCCCAAGAAATTTGAGGCCGATGACGGACACAGTTCTACATATGTCAGCCTACAGAAGTAATCGGTGGTTAATTACAGGCCGTGAAAGTTACATAACCGTTTCGCCGGACTTCAAACTCGAGTATTCGAATGCTCACCTGCGACTCCTAGCGATCTTCGCCTGCACGCCAGGATTAAATACAAATTCGTTGGTCCCGAAGTGGATTAATTGGAACAGCAATTCCTCAACACCTAAAACTTAATCATTTAGGCTGTTTGGACCCCACGTACGGTGTGGAAGGCATGCACAACCCTTCGGTTCCCAGGCTGACGGCGAATTGTGGCTTACCGCGCCGGCACGGTTCTTATCCGCACTCGTCAAGGCAATTTTTGGCTCGTCGTCGTTATCGTACGGGAAACAGCCTTCTCTGAAACGCGAGGAAAAAAAGGAAAAACGTCTGGGCGCGTTCTACTTCGTGCACTTCGTTTTATTTTCCCACGAAATCCGGGGAACCTGCAACCATGTACTCTAATGTATCTTTCCAAATGAACTTCTACCGGTGTATGCTGCGATCTGACGATCGTCCTATGAGCAACGAGAATTTTCTACATTTTCCGATCATATTCTTGCATTTATCTTGTAGTTCTTTTGATGTTCTTGCATGGTACCGAATAAGGGTCGATCACCGATTCGAAGAAGTTAGATAGAACTACGGTTTTTCGGTCGGAAAGGGTGAATCTCGCGGAGGAAGCGCAAACGAGGTAACCGAGCAAGAAAACCGCTAATCGGTACACCTGACACCGAGCGTACCCCTAAGGGGGTGAGGCGAGACCGTAAATAGTCGAGCGGCGCAGCAAGAAAAAGTTTAATCGCGTCTTTTGCAACATGGAGCGGCGAGTGGGCAAGAGGGCCTGGCAAGGGTCGGCAGGGGGTCGTGAGGCGGTAGGCAAGAGGGTCGAGGCGCGTCCTCGTGACGACTTGATGAGATAACTTTGCTCGTGTTGTGAAACAACCGGGCGTCGCGATTCGTGACTCCGTTTGCAAGGGTGAAAGGGAGCTACGCGAAGGAGGTGAACCGGGACGTAGGATAAAATTAAGGGGCAGACACGCGACCCCCTCGCCACCCTGTCGTTCACCAGTGTAGGACACGGTGTTGTGCGTGACACCCGTTGTTCGTGTTGATTCGCCTTCCAGAACGGAGAACCGAAGTTCCTCGGGACAAAGAGAATACTTGTTGAGGCGGCACTGTGAATCTTCGGTGGCAGAATTCCTTCGTTTCAAAGATTTTACAGAAATTTGCAGAGGTCTATGGAAAATCTAGAATCTTCCCTCTGTTATTCTAATCTTTCGGCTACTATCTGAAACAGTAGGCAAATTGAAAAAACCGAAGGAATGACTCCTGTTTTGCAACAGATGCAATTTGTGTTTTACATGAAAATCCGCGGTCCGATAATAATAATAATAATGCGTGCACCTGGCTGACCTACCTTCGAAGAACCGCGAATAAAAAGAGAAAAGGGCGCGGAACTCGATGACGGGCCGCGACAACAGCGTTCGGGTGTGCAACCCGTCGTTTCCAGGACAGCGATTAGGCGGATTAGCTGCGAGGTCGCGTCTCCTCACAGGGGCTCAAGGGGTTTCCGGGGCTGAGGAGGTCACATGACGTGATGTCACGTTACCCGATGGTCGCGAACAGGTGTCCAGGTTCGCACGAGCAGACCAAGCGAGCGAAAGACCGACGAGGCCGGCCGATCGCGGGGGCGTTTGCTATCACGAATCCAGCCACATAATGATAACGAGCGTCCAACGAAGCGACGAGAACGCTGCTCGTAATGTCGGGACAATCTTGATGATTGCCCGCCCCTTCCTTTGGAAGGACGCTCGATCGAACGATCCAGCGGCGGTTTACTCAATCCTTTTACGATCTACGATACCAGCGCGTAATTATTCCACGAGAAAATGGCTGATTCTGATAAGACCTGAAACGTTGAATTACATTACACAGGAATTCAATCTAAAAGATAAACACTGCGTAAGAACTGGTAAAGATGTCTGTCTTCCTGTTTTTTAGTGGCTAAGTTTGGACGAACTGAAAGTTGAGACATTGTTTAACAGTTTTCACATACCTATAATTCATAGCTAAGCACTGCTTAATATTCTACCTCTTTGTTGATATAATATAGTCGTTAAGAAATCTATTAAATAGGCTTCCATAAAATGCAGTTAGTATATGCTTGAATATTTTGTGTTTAAAATAAGTTTATGCGATCATAGCTTATGAGTTGGACATTTAGGAGTTTCATGGCTTCGTTTACTTCACTGTGAAAAGATCGTGAATTCTACATTAGCCGAAAAATCATTCGTATCGTTTCTTGTTGCGGCACACCTGCCGAACTTACCGGCAACTAACTGTTGTTCCTAAGACACCTGTACTGCGGCCTCGTGAGATCTCGGCCACATGGCAGAGGCGCATCACCCTTCACTACCAAATTAGATATTACGATAACAAATGGCGTTATTTAACCCACGATGCTCGCTCGCCCCCATCGGCTTAAAGAACAGGCAATATACTTCAAATTGCTCGTCCCTTTTCGAGACACGAAACAGGACATGCGGCACCATAAATCCCCGTCGCACCTGCAAATTTTCCGTGTATAATTACGGATACGTAATTTCTTCAAACTTTCAGTATAAATCACAAACATTAGTTTTGTTACTCCTCCGTTCCGTTCTGCTTGCAAACTTTAATCAAGCCTGCAAGAGAATGGTATAGAAAATATCTGCAACTTTTAAACTGGTTCATTACCTTTCTACCTTGCTACATAGTTGTTACATTGTGTTGCAACCTGCAGGAGGTCCGTCTACATCGTAAAACAATCGATCGTTGTGTCGTTAATTAAAAGCTTGGACGGGGCATACGCGACTGCAACATTGATGAGGTCGACTAAAAACAATTCCAGGTCTGTCCGCGTACTCATCAATGTTGCAACCCCCTCCTCCCGTTCAATGTTCACCGTCCTCGTCTAATTTACTTGATAATAATTACCGACCCATTAAACATTCGTGGGCGGCAGAAACATGTCAGCTGTCGATTGTCCCAGAGACATTAGACACACGTAGCTTTCCGTTTTACTGGGTGGTACGTCCCTGTGTATGGAATTATAAATACAAACAAGTGAACATTGTGGTAAACGTTGTTGCATGCTACACCATTGCTATGTTTTAGACACATCGCCTACTCGCGGTACTATTTGCAATTTGAAAATCGATTCTTGTAGCCTTTTATTATTTAAATAATTTAATTACCACTTTACCACTATGACAACATTCGACGTCAAACGTTTAAAATTACTGTTAACTACATTTAATTACTGTTGTAATATATGATTAACAATTTATTTGCTTATTGTTTCAAAAATGTTGCTCATCTGTTCGTTCAGTAAAAGTGTTCTAAAACGATTTTCACCGATCCTAATCTTCGTCATTCAGTCATGCAAGACGCGAAAAGCCAGGCGACCTGTTATCGCAACGGATGGCAGATTAGGGTCGTGATACGCCTAGGGTGAACAATTGCTTTTCCCCGGGATTGGTCAATCCGCCAGGCTTTTGCCTTCGTTGACCACTTGAAGCCCATCCCGGTTGCTCGCCCCTAATGCTTCAGGGGCGGAACAACCGTTCCGCTTAACGTTGCGCATGCACCAAGGGGCGGGAATCACCCCTCGCGACGACGAATTGGAAATTCTTCTGGTGGTGAGGTATGCGGCAAAGCAGCACGTGACGCGAAACGTCAACAGGATCCAGGAGCATCGACGAAGACAGTCCGCCGAAGACAAGTTGTACTTTACATTGAAGAACGTAACCGAAGACACCTTTCTTCGAAAATTCTCTGATATCTGCGTCATAAAATACTCTTCAAATCAATCTTACAAAATTTTGTATTCGATAGAGAGTAGAGAAAATAGATAACAATATTACCCTGTAACTTGACAAAGTTGTGTCGGCGAAGATTTTATTGGATTCCATTCGTTTCGGACCGGAGTAACTGGACCCAGAGGATCAATCAGGATGAAATGGAGTCAAACATTCTTCAAGATCATTCAGCTGCTTCTCAAGATACTGCTATTGTGAAATCGATAAAATGGCTTCAAGATTTTATCACGAAATGGACAGTTTGAAGAACATTTTTATCGCATAATTCGAACGTTTCCAACGGACTGGTTGTCTTTCGTATTTTATAGTTGTTGTTAGCTTCGTTCCGGAATTTCGTGGATCTATCTGTGGCCTAGAATTTTGGAGGACTTTAGTAGGAATGACCTCCCACGCACCCGCACGAACAATCTGCACCGGAAGCTCAGTTTCCAGCGCGTTCTCTGCGTTGCATCTTCTAAGAAGTTACAGCCTGTTCGCGCCATCCTCAGGTAATTTATTAATTTTATAAATAGACAGATTTCACATTTCGAAATTACGTATCCATTTATTTTTTCTTACTTGCATTTTTTTTCTTTGTTTTATTGCTTCTTGCATCGCATAAATATTTACCATGACTTATTATCAATTCATCCATCGTTTATATTTATTTATCTGTAATTTAATTGAAAGTTACAAACGACACTTATAATACTTATTTATGATCGAAACGTATAAATATTTCGTAAAGTTTGTTACCAACTGATTTAACATTCATATTGAGCCTGCTAGTTCGCTGAAAAACGTTCGCTTTTTCCGTTTTGTTATTTTTTAATTTGAAGTCTCTGGAACAAAGTTTCATATCGGTTTAAGTTGGAACTACGCAATACAGAAACTTAAAGTCACGGACAAGTGAACAAGTTGGTCGCTGTCAACATTGATATTGGCGAATTTCCAAGTGGTTTCCAAATCCTCCAGTAGCCGTGATCGTCTAGTGGTTAGGACCCTACGTTGTGGCCGTAGTAACCCAGGTTCGAATCCTGGTCACGGCAATGTGCCAATTTGACACATTGTCACGGTGGAGGTTTATTTTTTTCAATTTTTTCATTAATCTCCTACTCTTGTAATCTATTAACAGCATACAATAGAATAAATTCATTATTTTATAATTATAATTAACATGTCTATATATTTTTACAGCAAAATCTTTCATTACGCACTGCTTCTGTTAATTCGACATCGCACATTGTTTAAAACTGATTAATATTATTGAAAACATTAAGTATAATAAATAAAAAGAAGTTAAAAGTTAGAAAAAATACTAGCGTTCTACAAAACTCAACATACACTCAACTTACACAATTTTCTTCTTGTTAAATAAATTGAATCCTTAACTGATGTTTTAATGGAGAATAAATAAGTAATATAATAAATAGTACTGTGAATTAGAAAAAAATATATTCAAATTGAATACCCCTGGTGGGACTCGAACCCACAATCCCCGGTTTAGGAGACCGATGCCTTATCCATTAGGCCACAGGGGCTGTTGGTACTCAGCAACTTCAAAATGGATGCAATCCAGCTCTGACGCAATAAAAAAATAATACGTTATTTTACAGTCACATCGCATATCTAAATATAATGAAATTGGTGAAATTTTTAAATATAAAGTTCGATGTTCTAATAAATAATAATTAAATTAGTCCTTGTGCTTACAAAGGTAGTAACAAAAGTCTTGCTGCACTTTCTCCTGAAATGTGTGTGTACATCAAATGTTAGGAATCTGATTTTCACAGCGCGTTATTAAAGTTTTAAATTACTTGATCACTTAGCCACTCATATACGAACTCATGCACCAGAAATATTTTTGCAGTTTTATTATCTTGATCGAGCTTCTCTTGGCCGTTAATCTCAGATGGTCATCGCCTTTACCGAACTGCGTAGCAAACATATCAGGCACGCTCTAAAAAGGGAAAGTGAAGAAAATACAGATGCATCCATGGAGCATGCTTCCTGAAGTCTTCTGATTTTATCCTGCCATAAATTTAGCACAGTTAAAAACATTAATAACTATTTATTGTCCGAGAGCAATAACAAATCAATGTTCTGAGAACCGTTTAAAAGAAAGATAGGATAGTATAAAATGCGTCAATGCTAAAACTCAAAACTGGGACTGTGCGGCCTAACCATACAGTCTCGAGTTACAAGAGAACCCGAGTTTTCTATTCGGGGTTCCAAATGATTCCAAGGTCAGTCGCAGCTAACGATTCTTTGAGTAAAGAGCTTCCTGACGCGCTGTTTTCCGATCATAACAAATATACGAGACTTATGGTTTGTGTCTGAAAGGATACCGTAACTTGCTTGCCTGAATAACAAACAATAAGAGCATTTTATAAGTTGTAAATAATTATATTTAATTGTCAGACCTGTGTAGATACGAGGCATACAATTCCAGAGACTATAATTTGGGGGAGCCTGACATTTTAGCAAGTTCTAATGCAAGAGATGCTACAATTGGACGAACACCATCGCCACTATCACCTTCAACGTTATCTTCAAGTTTCTCGCTTCCGGGTTCCCTGCTCCCACCACCATTTTTATCAAGCGTGCCACCTTTGATGCAATCTATAAGCGTGCCACAACCGTTTTCAAATGTTAATGCTGGTAAGTTAATAAATAAATTCATTAATATAATAAAATTAACAATTTACCGGGTTTATTTATATTTAAAAAACATCGCTTTCAACCGCCTCGGTAGCGCAGATGGCAGCGCGTAAGTCTCATAATCTTAAGGTCGTGAGTTCGATCCTCACCCGGGGCATTTATTTTTGCTTTTTATTCTAAAATAAATAAAATAATTATATGAAAAGGACAAATTTTTAACGAGTGTCAAATACGTTTTGGTAAAACAGGTGGTATGGCGACCCGTCACTTTTTGGGTACAAACGGAATCACGAACACTCAACGGCGTCCCAGGAGTGAAAAAAAACCGATTCCTGACGATCAGAAAGATGAGAAGTATTATGAGAGACGCAAACGTAATAACCAGGCCGCGAAAAAGTCTCGGGATGCTCGAAAAATTCGAGAGGACCACGTGAGTCAAAAATTAAGGAAATGTACGATGCGTTTTACGTGTACCGCTAATGCCATTGCTATTTTGTAGATCGCATTACGGGCGACGATGCTGGAGCACGAAAATGCGATTTTAAAGGCACAGATAATAACGCTTCGAGAGGAAGCGCAATCGTTGAGACATATGTTAATTAAACAACAGGGGCCGGCGTTACAATCGATCCAACGCTCAATCACATCTTTAGCACCTGTTACATTGTCACCATCGCATTCTAAGACGACTTTGGATTGCCAGATCTAAAATTAATTCAATCCGAATAAAATACAAGCGAATTTTCGTTTGTTACGAAGTACAACGATTCATCAGACACGTCCCTGTGACGAAAATGTTTTCAGAACGATGTTTTTATTTATTATTCGTACTAGCTCATAAGTTAGCACTGTTAACAAACTCGATTATAAGTCTACAAGTCACAAGTTGAGAAATTTGAAATTTGCACGTAAAACACATCAACAATGGCAAACTAATATCTTTCGAAAATATCAGTGTGACATTTTCGGACAAATTTTCATTTCTCGGAATTATATAGTCAATTTGTAAATAGTTGAATGATGTATTTATTTTATAACTGTTGACGAATAAATAATCTACGCATTACGAATAAATTAGTACTATCCTTACGTAGCGAGCGCTCGAAATAGATTACATTGAGCGTGTCTCATGAACATTTCTAGTAAACAAATATAGATATCCATGTACATACTCGGTTGATAGCAAAACACAAAGTCTACTTGCAATAATAATATCATTCATTCCAGGCATTCTATAAAATACAGTTTGTAAACAGATACCACTTATCAAATTACAATAATCATTATTTCGAATAAACGTGATAATATATATTGATTTAAAAACGTTTTGTACTTAACCATTCGAGTTTTACATTTTGCTACAGTGACAATCGAATGATGTTTAAAATATCAAACAGTGCAGAAATTAACAAATTTCTTCAATAAAACAATGATGTTTCTATATTTATTTCCTCGTGTATGCGTTGGTACTGTCATGTGCCTCCTTTCTACCATGCGACATAGTTTCGATTTACTATAGCGCTGCTGTATAACATATACAATTCCGACAAATGGCGATAGGAGGGAAATTCAAATGTAAAATGTTACGTTGAGGTCATTATCGTATATTTCATAAATATATGTATACATATTTTCATTCAAGCACATTAGTTTAGAACAGGTAAAGAGTTTAGTTGGCGAGACTAATTAAGGGATGCAGGAAAAATCACATAACCGATCGAAAGATCTCCAATTTCGTACGGACAAGATGAGTTGAAACCCTGAGTTCTTCAGGTCAGGAAGTTATAAAGCTTCGGTCAAAAACCCCTTGAGGCTCTCTCGGACTTCTCTCCCTCTCCCTCTCAGTACATGTTGAGAGATGATCGAAAGAGAGAGAGAGAGAGAGAGAGAGAGAGAGAGAGAGAGAGAGAGAGAGAACGAAAGCAGCGGGGTCTATGTGCGATATACGGACGAGAAACCTAGGCCATCTCACTCATTCGTGTTTGCGGTCTCACTCGTTTCGTGCATCCGTTTGCCTCACTCGCTACTTCCTCTCTTTGTTTGAAGCTGTGAGGGCAGCACTGCTTAGGTGTGCAGCGTCCACCAATCAGAGAAAGGCAGTTTCTATACCATACCTCAAATTTCTGGTCCTTTGCCCCTGGCATGACACAGTATGGTGAGGCACTACTGTATCGTTTTGAACAGCTGGGTAAATTATAAAGTTTTCATTGGTCAGCCTGTAACAGCGAAGTGTGATTGCAGCACTATCAATAGGCATGTTTGCGAAGTAGCCCATTTAGTTTACATGAGAATTAGTATTCAGTTTTAATTGGTTATTTAATAACTTATTGTATTTTATATATTTATATTTATATTTAACTAGTTATATTTACGCACAATAAAGTCTATTTCACAGTTCATGCTCGTACTGTTATTCTGCGTGTGCGCATTGAACCCCTGTCGGGAAATCCCACAACTTCACAGTGTTCTGTTTCTACGGACCATTAGCGTGTGTTTGTTGTATACATCTCCATGTATATTTTCATCAACCCGAGAATTCCTGTAAATTCCCTGAGATTCTGTCTTTCGACTGACATTCACGATTTTGTTACAAAGTGTTTTATAGTTCGATAACAAAAAAAATGGCGTACCCAGGTGTAGCGGTTCTTGCCCTTGGTGTTGCGGTTGTATCATTTTTATTCTATTACATGTCAAACTCAGAACAAGAACAAGCATATGCATATCAATCATACCGGCAGGAACCACGTCGTCTTCAGCCCAGCTCTTCGTCTTCTTCTAGACAAAATTCGTCTTCTTCTAGACAAAATTTGTATGTATTTCATAAATGTATTAAATGTTTACAGAAGTTCACCAATCAAAATAACTTCATGTTCTGTTTCTTATCGTCGTGCAGTAAGGATCTCCTTATATTTATAAAGTTTTATGAAGAAACAAAAACTGAGAAATTTCTGCAAGCATCTATGAAGAAGAATTTAATGTTATCCTGTATTGAAAGCATGAGAATTAATTGAAATTCTTTACTACCTTTTCTATGTTCTCAGTACTTGGGCGCCTGATTTAACGGATAAGATACGAACAGAAAACTGCGCAATATGTTTAGAATCATTGCGTCAGGGGTCACTAGCTGAGTTGAGTTGCAGCCATTTATTTCATAAGAACTGCATTGATCTTTGGGTTTCTAACTCAGCTAAGGTAATTTCTGGCTATTTAATATAATATAAGCTTGTTTATCTTCTTGAACAGTTAAGAATATTTATTATATGTATTTGTATTTGAAAAGTAGATTAATTGATTAACTTGATTTAAATATTTTATAGCGCTCTTGTCCGATATGCAGAGCTACCTCTGCAGGTCAACGTTCAGTTCATTAAGTCAACATGTATTAATTAGTGTTGGATGCCAATGGAGGAATGAGTATGTGAGCAGTGCAGCTTAGATGATATCTGATAAATAATACAAATATCTAACTTATGAGTCTAATACAAGTTAAAGTAATACTAGGTAATTACCATACAATAGATACAAAGCAATTGAAAGATTAATAGAATTGTTACCAAAAAATTTTTTTTTATAAGTATAAGTTTATTTTTCTTTGCCTCCATGGTCTTAATTATTGAAGTTGGTAACATTACCAGACAACAGATATTACTACAATATTCTGTAAAGAATCTTTTAAAATGAATTACTAATATCATGATGATTAGATTGTATTGAATATATAGTGTTTTTGTGTTACATGCGAGGATACAGAACTGAGTTATTATAACTGAACTCTTATGTTGCAAGTTGCTTACTTAATAAGCTTTTGAACAGAGAACAAGCTGCTCAGAAGATGGAGAAAGGAGAATAAAGATTTATGTAAAGACTTTTTGCGATGCAAGTTTGTTTCATGGACTAAGATATGAAAATTGTTAAAGCAGCTACAGTTTTATTACACTGGGTCACAATGAATAAATTTCAAGTATACAGCTATTTAAAAACACGTTCTATACTATGTAAAAAATTTATATAAGGTGTAAATACTTTATAATAACAAAAACAATTTTAATATGCAGCATAATGTGCACTAATATGCACATAATGTGCATAATGTCCACTTGAAACATAAAAATGATAAATTATTTTAAGAAAATCGTCCTGGAGACAATTCTTTGACAACTTTCTTTTGTAAAAATTTGTCTAATTCTTTAAAATATGTTATTAAAGCCTTATAACTTTCACAGATCTGTAGCATTATGTTAACAATAATTATATAGATATAGCTACAGTTTGTTGAATACAATAAGTAGGATGCGGATTTTATACATGTTTGACAAAATAGTGATATAGATATTGTGTGCCTGTCATTACATGAAACAATGATTATCTTCAAAATTATATGTGACATGTTTTTTAGAAAATTTAAAAAAAAAGTTCACCATTTACACTTTTAATAATAAGATTTTTAACGTTTTTAAAATGTGTTCGTATGTCATACAATAAACCAACAGAAATGTTCAGTAGATTAATATTATCGACACTCATCTTTTGTAGTTAATAAGATTGTTGCTCCATTTAATTTTTCAGCGTTGATATGAACTTGTAACATTTGCAATTGCAAGTAGTTTATACTATGGATTACTTGTACAATAAGGAAATATAAATTAAGATTATGGTGTGTATGAAAAACAAATGAAAGGCGTGATCACGATTGAACAAACTCAATTACTCAATTATTAATCGAAGTTTGTAAATCCTAATAAATATTTTTTTTTCTAATGCCGTATCAAGTAAATAATGATCAAAAAATCCTTGTACCTTGGTCTATCAATACAAGTAATTGTGTTATTTTCGAACAGGGAACCTGCGTCCTTGACAGTGTAAAAATTACGGAAGAGAAAGCGGAGCTGCGGTAACTTTAATGGTATAACAGTAATTTTACGTGCCGTGAACCGCTTACGAAACCGTGTTTTAGTTAAAACAAACAAAAAGAGAACCGAATTAACCACGATACTGACGAAATGACAGTAAATGAACATAACATAGCGGACGCGAAAAACAGTATACATATTTGTTGCGATCGTACGTGGAACTCGCTTTCCATTTCACTCGTCACACAAATGGTTTCCTCGAATTCCGGCTCAACAATTTCACGAACAATTTATCATAGTTCTTCTTTTCCACTTTCATTGTTAAATGAAAACATTCCTTAATTATCTTATTTTGTTTGTTTCAATACATTCAATAGTAATTCGTATGTTTTTACATTAAACTATTTAATTCAATTTAATTATATCAGCATAGAATGTCCATAATGAAAGTTACAACTATTACCTATTATTGCTTTGGGCTTCAAAGATGACTTTTTTAGAAGCTAAACATGATTAGAACACTAAATTCCAAACTACAGAACAGCTCAACATAGCGTATAGGATGCTGATAGTAAATAAGTTCTAGCAATCTATCCTCTCTAAAAATACAGTCAGCTCTTTGCAACGAAGCCTGTATCGCCAATCGTCAACTAGGTGCAAGCGTACCCGTCTAACCATCAAGCGCACTTTCCTTGAAAACGAAGCCTCTAACGTAGTTCGATTATTCTTGACTTTCATTTCTTTCCGATTCATAAACTGTCCGAGACCATAGTTTAAGCATGACCTACAGTCTCCCATAGATTAATCTATTCTACACGCGATCAGTCGGGGTAGCGTGGCAGCAGGGTCGAAATTTCAAGCCGATAGAAGGGGTGGTCTTGTTACGGTGGCATTTTCCCTCGTAACAGCGTGCACAGGATGGTAGCAAGGTAAGCGACGGTAATGTTTGTCCGGTGAGCGGCACGGTGGAACCTGTGAGAGAACCGGTCAGTTACCCGAGAAACACTCCGGCTGGTAGCAGGACGTCGATCGTTAACCTCGAAGCGAGTTTACCGGTGATCAACGGCGGTTGCGGCGTAGGGATGCAAAAGTGGCGGGAAAATGGCGCGGCGACGATAACCGGGCCTTAAAAATTCAAAAGTTTCACGGACTTGCCGACCCGCGGTCGTCAAAATGCGCGTACGCGTCGGATACGATGCAGTGGTTGTTGACGATTCTGTGTATCGTTCATATGATCGCCGATTCCACGGAAATCGTCGAGGAAGAGCGAGGTAAGGGACCAAGATCGAGCTCAAATAATCGCCGCCTTTTGGAAATATCAATTACCCGTGTGCGCAACCTGACGTTCACAAATTTGACGGTTTGCAGAGACAATACGGAAAATAACGAGATCCGCAATAAACCGCTCCTTAAATACATCTTGACTATTCGGAAGTGTTTGAAACGTATAGCTACATTATTTGAATAGTTTCGCTTAGTCTTGTGCATTTGTTTAAGCGATTATTATGAAAGTTTCGTATAAAATATTATTACTTTCGAAGCCCGGTGGATTATTGGAGTTCGAAGACGCGAAAAGGGGGGGATTAAGGATCGCTAATGTTAAAAAAGCGACTTTTCGGATATTATTGGATATTAATAGCGGATATTATCCTGAGAGGTTCCACTTAACGTGAGCATGCTATAAAGGAGCGCGATGGAAGCAATAAAGTGTCAGCCCAAGTTAAAGAGCTCAACCGGTCGAAAACCTATCAATTATCGTTTAACTACCGTACAGTATCGACGAAGTCCTCCGCGGTAAAGGAATTCGTGTACCGGAGTGTTCATCGGTCACGCTTTAAGTTCGGGTAATTAGAGCGTTCCCGATGACTGACTGTGATTTTTCCGATTCCGCGCGGTTTGCAATTCTTTCTCCCGTCGCGCGCGGTCGCTGGATAACGAAGACGGGTTCGTGTAGCTGACATCGAAGCGTCTCGAATCGGGACGCGATCGCTATGGTGACCAGTGGAAGCTGAGAGCCGATGGATTAACGGTGAAACGGTTTGGTCCGACGGCCACGCGAATTACTGCCGGGAGTTAGCACGGGCCCCATAACGAGACAACAAACGCTCCGGTTCGGCGAAATCGGCCGATCTATTTTCAGGGACAAAACACGCGGCCCGTGGATCGCTGCGAGGCTGAAAATCGATCGTCCCATTTCTCGGACCGGTTTCGCGATTGTCAGCCAGACCGAAACAAGTTTCCATTAATCTTCGATTTCGTTCGCTCGGGGACGCTCACGCTCCACCGTCGCCGATAATTAAATCGATCCCTGACCTGTCGATTACTCGCCGATTCTCTTTTAAAACAGTTCCACCGAAACTGTTAAATTATCCTTGTTAACCCACTTATCGAGTCTCTAACATAAATAGCTATTTAGTCAAATCGATTGCTAGAAAATTCCACGAATAATAAATTTTCCTATTAACTTAGCTGCATAATGAGATCTTTTGTTCCTTTCTGTCCAAGAGAAAATTTAAGAAAAATTCTACAGCATTTATCGCAATCCCCTAATTTAACGCGAGATCGAAAATCGGCGTAGACGGTACGGACGAGTTAAAAATCTTAAAGATTTTCTAGAATGGTTCGTGGATTCGCGGGAGCAATTACAGGATACCGTAACACCGTCGTTCTTTCGCTGGTACGTTTTATCTCGGCGTGGAATCTGATACGCGTTTTTTCACGCCTCGGGGAAAGATGTCGCCGGTAATTACGCCATGGTCTAGGGTAACCAACGAAACAATTAACAACGGGGAACAAAGCGGCATCGCTTTGAGAAACCCGTTCCTGTTAACGGACGCGCGATCCTTAATTGCGGAAGCATAATGGGCTGCGTGCCGTAACACCGAATATGGCGGGCGTGTCGTCGGTGGTAGTACATACATAATAATTATGATTTCGACGACGATGAATGGCCGGTGTGCCTACACGCGGACAAGCAACGGTGAAAGCGTTTTATTGAATGCAACGTCCGACCGAACTGTCCCTTTTTTTTTCTAGCACTGTCATTCTTTGTCACCCGGATCATACCTTCTCATCGGGGCTACGTGTTATCCAATGGCCGACCTATTTGAGACGTGCTTGTAGGCGGTCGGAATTCGAATTAGTATAGTTTCTACTATAACATAATATAATAGAATTAGGATAGTTCCTACTGTTCTCTCGTTCTCATTAATTACGTCACTTCATTTCTGGGAGAATTCTTGATATTAGGCACTCAGCTTGCTAAATGAAGTTCAATGCAAGCAAAAGGAAGTAAGGTGTAAAACGAAGTTATCTACTCGCAGCACCTGCGTAAAAATAAATACACGATACAATATAGTGTAGGCAGAGATACCGCTCACATGTTAGTTTATCATTTGTGCAAGATTAACCAGGAACTCTCGTGCACGAATTGACGTGTTGCCAGGAATGACGCTCATACTTCTGGCGGTATTAAATAATATTTTACGTCAATGTGTACAGTGTATGCCAAGAGGTAGCGCTCCGATGTCTATGATCAGGTGTTCGAGGACAACGTAAGAATGAAGGAATTCTTAAAGGAATTCGGTCACGTGTCCGTGACACCAGGAGTCATATCGGGGACCGACGATCGGTTAAAAGCGAACCATATCGTGAGAACGATGTAACCATTCGATGCAGGTCTCCCGGCCGCACGTGGGTGCGCATCCTCCTTACTCGAGACGCAATGAAAGCAGAATCCCCCAAGGCTTCTCGTTTTTTCTACCTAAATCTACGTACCACATACGACGCTGTCGCGGAGGAACGGGCTTTCTAATAAACATATTATATTATTGCCGACTAGTGACGTTCGTATCGTTGACCGTCATTATCGTGCGCGATACCGTGGTTATAAAGCGCGTTTCTCTTCCACTTAACCGGCTCGATTCAATATACACTCGTACCGATCCCGCGGCGTGCTCCATACGCGGTCGACGTAATTAGTATATTTCAGGTAATCCTCGTTCGATAATCATTCAAAAGCTTGCACACAACGCGGACACGTTCGGAGAAATCAAATACCACGCGCGCGTTAAACGGACGACAAAAATGTCAGTATCGTGGAAATTGCAGTTTCAACTGGGACCCGTTGAAACAGACAGAGGAGATTGTATGTCGGATGTTCGGTCAACTTTTAGCTGCTACTTTAGAGACGGCAATTTAGTATTCCTCCGGTTAGGATTGAGCTGGTTGCTTACATACATAATTTAGAATTGCCAGTCAAGCTTCAGAGAGCAAGATACATTAATCGCGCGTTAATTACAGTAAAGGAATTAGTACGAGACTGGGCGCCCCTAGTGTGGCTGGCCCCTGGCGAACTGTTCTTGCCCCTCGGGGTGCCTGACTTCCTGGACAACATGGAATCCGACGACGACTATCTTCGCACCAGAGTCGACGTAGGTAAATGAGAACGAGTTCGTCGAGCTCGCACTGTCCGACACCGATTTTGCGTTTCGATGATCGGTAGTTCCGATGGCCTGTGAACATCCTTTACCGGTTATGGGGAAACGCAAGTAGGGTGTAAACTCGTTGGGGAGTGTGATCGTAGAGATCGGTGGCGCCGCTAAATCGTTGAATGATCGACAGAGGAGCTGTTGGGCAACCGGTCTTCGTTCCTGTACGGTCGGAAGCCGACGGAATCGGTGCCGGTTTACGCTTTGATCAACAATTGCGAGCCTGCGGACGCTCTCGCGGACACCGCGAGCTCGAACGCCGTGCAATCGGCCAGGAGATCGCGGAGAAAGGGGGGCGAGGCCTGGCCACCGTCGAGGAACTCGATCCAAAACGATTTCGGGTCCCCGGCGATCCTGGCGAACAATCTTCCGGGGAAAGCGTGGAGGAGCGAGCCGAAGTCCGGCGGCGAGGTAGGTTTCGAAACCATCGAGTGAAAACTCGAACGAGACGACCTGTCTCTCTTTACCGCGTCCTGACGTTTGCGGGACTGTGTGTGTCCGCAGAAAATCGTGGATTTCGAGAAAACGACGAAAAAAAGGACCAGGTCCCGGAAACTGCGCTTTCACGTGACCTATTGGATGTTCTATCCGTTCAGCGAGGGAAAGGCAGTCTGCGTTCTGGATCTCGGATTTTTTGGTACCTGGCCGATACCCACCGTAGGCGGCATGTGTCTGGGCATGCTGAAGGAGTACGGCAACCACGTGGGCGATTGGGAACACATGAGTCTTTATTTCAAGGTACATGACCTGACGTTCCGAAGATCCTTGTCGCTCAGTCAATCCATTTCGACGACAATAATGATGCTATCTTAAATGGGGAAAATGATTTATCGTTCATTAAATTTTTGAGAAGTGTCTTCAAAGTAGCCCTTGCAAATCTATCGTATACCGTATCATATGGTGTCATTTAATTGACGAAAAGTTTCATCAATTTTTTAAAATGCATCTTGAAGGTATCGATTGTAAATTTGGTTCCTTTGTCATTCCTATTGTAATACATGCTGATCTAATCGAAACGACATGAGAGACCTTTGTTCCTTTAGATTAAAGTAGACCCGGGCTTTGCCAATGGAGGGCGTAACAGTTTTTTGTTCTACATTCGAGATGAATCGGCCACGATGCTCATAATTCATATTAGAAAGTGTCTTCTGTTCCTCTCATTGGCTTTCAGGTCTTCTGCACTCGTTCAGCTTCCGTTCGAACTGTTCCAGGACGCCAATTATCCTTCGGCGATGTACGTGTCCGCCCACGACGCTGGCGCATTTTATAGATACGATCTGCGGAGCGGCACGTTCGTCTACGAGAGCCAGGAGACACGAAAGGGCATCTTCCAGAAACCCATATTCCCAGAAAGGGTATTCACCGCTGGCGGTTCTCATCCGATACTGTTCAGTGCCCGCGGATCCCATGGACTCTGGACAGCACCAGGAAAGCATAAGTTTGTTAGGCTGCCCCGTTTGTACGATGAGAGCGGCTTTGGAACTGCTTGGCCTACATGGAAGAAAATAGAGCTGCTCCTCAAAGAGGAGAACAGCATCCTGCCCGGCTGGATGAGCTTTAGGGGCAAGTGGGGTAACCCGAAGAGCAACTGTCATCCTTTGGCCAGACTTGGCTTCAATATTTGCGAGTTCGTTGATGGACCGACTGGTATTCCTATGAAGAAGACTAGCTTCCGGTGCTGACAATGAATCCCCGCGTCTACTAGGTGTCTTTGCGGGTATTAAAAATTAAATGGACTTGTCTGACAAGGGAAGGAGCCCAACTTCAATTTTAACAAGCCTTTGCAATCCGATGAGTCCCTCATGATCGATTAAAATGTTAAATTCGCTCCTGATCCGTGGACTAAAAATTGTTTGTATCTTTAAAGCTGCCAAGTAATTATGGCAGTAGAAAGATACAAAGGCTGGTTAAAATCGGAGTCCAACAGAGAGGTCTTTCCCTTATGAGCATCACCGTGTATAGTAACAGATAGGGATGCTTCATTTAAGATGGTGCTATCTACTACATTAGTATATTCTCGCTAGTAAAGGTTGGTTGAAGACGTTGATCAGAGCTAGAAGTAAAAGTCGACAGAGTTCGATGCAAGATAATCGTTTAATAAAACACCTCGTTCGTCGTTAAATTCGTTCATTTTTCAGTGATTCGTTCTCAGCTTAGCAAGGATTTAGAAAAACAGCGTCGACGCTCGCGGCTTCGTAATTTCGTGTTTGATTAGTGGTTCGTAAAGCCTACGCTCGATGTAAAATGATAGTAAAATACAATCTGGCTTATTACAAATAGATTCGAGAGTGGGTATATCGTAGATATAGTAAACACTTTAGGCAATACGTGATACGTTTCGTTGAAGAAGTTAATAGTAGGTGATCGTAGTACTTAGCGGTAATTACATATCTCGGTGTGATCCATCGGAAAGGCCGATCATAGGAACACATTCATTTTCCTTGATCGTGGGGGTCGTTTCTGTAATAGACTTCTACGACATCGACACGATAGAACAACGGGGTTGTGAAAAGCTCGTCGGTGAACACTGCGCACTTGATTCGCAAAAGTTATACCGTGCAGTTTGAAGGTGAAACAGCGGATTGCATTAGGCTCGTCTTGGGCGTATCCTACGTTTTAAAGGTAAAGAGACATTGTAAACGTAATTGCTTATGTCGACTAATTATAGCCATTCCCTGGTCACCGACCAAAACACACTATATCAATTAGGCCGTCCCCTGTTGAATGCTTCATTGCCAACCGGACGCGCGATTTTCCTTCCTGAGCCTGGACGCTGGCTTCCGCTCAAGGTTGGTGTTGGCCGTGCGATCTCAGGTATTCTTTAATTTTTGTACCCAGCACCTGTGAAAAAAGAACAACTCGACTCTTAGATATGCGGAAAATATCGTTACATTACGCGAGATCTACTCGGAGACCTCATCTTCCTCCGGTCTCTCCACACCGATGCTGTGAATGCCGTTCCTCAGCAACGGGGTGCCCTTGTCTTTCGCTAAGATACGAGAACTCAGCTGGATTTTCAACGGGGTCCCGGACTTGCAGCAGCTTATTTGCACCTCCTCTTTCAGTATCTTCTCCTTATGTGCTAGGAACTCTATTTTCAACCTGTTACAGAGGAAGGCCCTTGAACTTCTTGATCATAACAGTTTCGACTGTTTTATGTATTTGACGAAGTACATTGATAAATGTCTTACCTTAAGCCATCCTTCTCTTGTCCAAAATCAACAATGTGACAATTGGGATTCTTGACTCCAACAATTGTGGCTGGTGCTATGGCTTTTCCTTCGCTGTGTTGACATACATTCCAAGGGATTAGAAATTCCACAAGATACCTGCACAGAAAATGGGATCATGTTAAGCTTATGGTTAGTATTATATAGATAGTGAAGTAAAAGGGGGTAAGAATTTTGTTTGGGAGTGCTACCTGTGATGCAGCTGTAAAAATCCAAGGTACGCGTCAATTTGTCCATGTCGTTGCGGTTGTATCATAATATTGTTGTCTTTTACGAGACTGCTTCCTCCACTGAAGTGCACGTGATGCTCTAAGAAAATTTATTGTTAGGGAACAAATTTTTTTTCAATTTTGTAATATTTCTCTAGTTCTGACTATAGTGTAGTACGTACTTTGTTATAAATAAAGTAATAAAGCATTTTCATCACATTCAAAAGTATAGAGAACAACGAATTAAGCTAATTCGAATTAGCGCGGGAAAACTAACACTTCATTCTTGGAAAGTGCCATTTGCGTTTCTCATTAGTGCACTTACTGGAAATACTAATAGATTTAGAAGTCATTAACACGAGTTAGCAGCTAAAAATTAAGCAAAATAAGCTGCATTTGTTTCGGTATTTATCGTAATAACTGAATAGTTTCCTACACCATTGTAGATTTAATTAGATTATTAATTAGGATATTAAATGGATTATTATTTTTATCAATTTAAATTATTTAATTAAGATAAAATTACTTAACGTTATTATGTGAACGTTACTACGTAAATGCCAGACCTCTATTATCTATCAAATAATATTTCGATACAGGCAAATAATTATAAATGAATCATAAAATAAAATTATATAACTAATGTTTTAAAGAATGAAATTCGTTCTAAACAAAAATCCCATATTTTATTTAAACGGGAAACTTATTTTAAAATTTATTTTTGCATGGAAAATCGCCATCTAGCGATTGCATGGGGAATTACACAGTCCCATTAAGGCGGGAAAAGGACTCAAAAAGAAACAAGCAAGCATCATCTTTGAATATTGAATTGAAAGCTTCTTTAAACTCAAAATATCATTTGCTCGTATTCCAAAATCACTAGTAACGTTTGAACATGATGGTAGGAAGCACGATAGCATAAGTACTTTAGTGTAAGAAAATAAGTCTAGCTAACTGAAGACCTAAATGTCCAATGTTATAATCCGGGATTGGAAACAAGAAACACATCCACGCTGTTTACATAAGTATAGAGTAGCATATAGCAAGAGACTAAGTGTTATGTGACAGTTTACATAACGAATAACAACACAAAAAAAAATGCTCATAGATATCAATATAAAAATAAAAAAGTATAAGGTCGAGTATTTCGAATGTAACAATTCCAAAGTATGATACGTTGTTTTTATTGTGATTTTCCAATTGTTTCAATTCCAAACGCGTGCTTTATGTTATTTCAACCCCCTGTTCTGTTCGAACTCGAAAAAAGAATTGTTCAAAAACTAGAGATAACAATAGTACACGAAACGGTTTCGCATTCTGAAATTCAGTGAATATTACCGAATGTTATCAGCATTGTCTAGCGTTGTTTAATTGATTAGCTATCAACTGGCGGTTACACGTTGTTCCGAAAGGCTATTGAATGCATTGACACGAATCGATCTCGGTGTATGACAAACAAACGCGGGAAAACAGAAAAATCGAAATCTCCAATGAAGAATGCAAATACTCTCGTGACAGCTGAGCTGTTCAAAGTGGCGCGCTTTCAAATGACCCAATTACTAGCGTATCCTAACCTAGTACGTCATAAGGAACCGGTCTCGATGAATTGATAAAGATACGAGCGTTTTATTAACCATTCGATCGATATACAAGTCTCAATCGTTCGCATGCTTAATCAATTTCTAGCTGTCGAACACCAACGGAGAAGATTCACGCGAACCAAGTGTCACGGTGTTATTTGTCAGCAAGATAAAATGATCACAGGAATGCGGGCGACAGTTACATGTTCTTGGAATAATTCGTTACCTTTATCTCCCATGTTTTGTAAGGCAATTTGGCAGTTGTACTTTCATGCTACGCGAAACTACTTAATTTAATATTCCGTACCGCAATGTTAACTGCACTTCTATATGTCGGCGGTGTGCATCGCCAGTGCATGGTCGTTCTAACGCATCGAATGGTTGTGGCCGTTGACACCGGTGGCAGCACTGGCCTTAATTGGAAATTACTTCGATTTCAAATTACGTTCGAAACTAATATCTAAATACTAGATTATAATTCTTGATTCTATGTGTAAAGTAATTTAAAAATATTCAATATCACAGATTCGCAGAACAAATTACGTAAAATCGCGACTGCGTCAAGTTATCGATTTTTTATAAGAAAACTTGTTGATAAAGATGTTTGCTTCCTGAAATTTCACGCGTATCTCTATCGTAGTATTTCGTTGTGATAGACTAACGAAAGAATTAATGAAGCGAAACAGTTGACCTCTGATCTACGCCAATGAATTGAAATGAACATAATCGGGAAAACAGATGCGGAGATTTCTTCCAGTTAAAAAATTGATATTAAAGAATTGATATATAATCTTACGCTTTCTTTTGATCAAGACTGTATGTATGCACGTATCAACGTGGAAGTTTCTAATAAATCATCTTCATATGCTTTCATTAAATTATACGCAACCCTCGGCTGCCTTGTTTATTAGCAATTTCCTGTGAGACGATGATGGTCAAATTATGAATAATCGTGGCGTCTGGCGTTCATTGTTGTCTCGATTTTTTTTTTTATTACTCAATACAAAATTCATACTAATCCAACAAGCAGAGTCTTTTTCTCTTCCTCGAGTGTTGCAACATAAAATATGACGAATGCGGTGGATCTTTTTTATAGAGAGAAAAAAATGACAGTTTAATTTCGAAGATGATTAATTAATCACCTTTATGCTTGAATAATAAAATGGCGCCCGTGCTAATGCGGAAAGTGAAAGGCTTGACAGTACCGTGTTCATTCATTATTAATCTGCTTGAGTAACTGGAGTACATGAAGTGCAATTACTTATTTTTCCATTAATTTATTGCGTTAATAATCTATGTAAATATAATTGCATGGTATTAAGAATCTTATTAACTTCGCTATTATCTACAACCAATTTACCACATCATTCTACTAATAGCTGAATAAAAAAATAGAAGCTTGAGCTATTATAATAATCGCTCCTCCTTGATCGTTCTCAACAAACAATCTTTCCACTATATTATAGCGGAAAATTCCATGAGAACGCTAGAAATAACTTCATAAATTATTCGGATTCATGTTCACCTAGTCACATGTCGCTTAGGTACGTAACTGTTTGATATGCTGATCGCATTTAGAATGCAATTAGTAATTATAGTGTAACGCCATCAACTGATCGCCATCGATTAAACGCTCCCGACGTAATTTCCCGTTTACATATTAATTTCTGGAAGTCACACGATCCGTGTTGAAAATTATGACAATATTGACTGATCACCAGCTACATTTTAAGAAAAAAAT
This sequence comes from Augochlorella aurata, assembly GCA_028455555.1. Classification (NCBI taxonomy): domain Eukaryota; kingdom Metazoa; phylum Arthropoda; class Insecta; order Hymenoptera; family Halictidae; genus Augochlorella; species Augochlorella aurata. Next base: position 3,538,970 of record CM052153.1, on the reverse strand, counting down.
AGTTCCGTTCGGAAATATTAAAATTAGCCCAAGCGACTTCATATATTCTGAGATGTCAGAGGGACAAGTTTACTAAATAACTTGTAAGAACATTTTTACAGAAGGTGCAATTGGTTGCAGTTATAAAAATATAAAAATACCTTTTCTTTGAACCGTTTTCATGCGAGCCTAGAACGAATATTTAATCGCCGTCTCGGTAATTTATATTTGAATCTTATCGGTAATCGAAAGGCGTGCAACAATTTTCAATCTAATTTCGATAGCAGATTTTACTGCAACGCACAACATAAAAAGATGCATAACGATATGGTTTAATTAGATAGCGGAAGAACGGATTGATCGATGGTGGGGGGGCCGTGTTTCCCGCGGCGCGCACTTTATTCATCCGCGGCTAATTACGGCACATAATTGTTTCTTGAAAACCGCCAATAATCCTTCGACCAGCATATAAAATTACGAAGTTCACCGTGACCTTCGCTGGATACAAAGTCACATGAAATTCGATAATGTGCATACGAAAAGAAAATGGTAACAGAGAGCTGACAACGGCCATCAATTATTCATTCTGCTTGCTCGACGTACAATCTTCTCGGTCTTTTTTTCGTCGTGTTTACTTCGCCACGAAGAGATGACCGGCCTGTTTGAACAATGTGGCAGCAATTCACCGTGAATTTTAAGCAGGATCGATGGAACGTACGCTGCAGAAGGTGTTATGTTTCGGGGAACCGTGATTTTATGGAATCCCGACAACCCTTTTGAGTATCGTTGCTGCAATGACTACAAATCCCTACGGCAACAACATTGCTTTACGCCTAATTTGGTATTTACAGCGACATTTCGTACTTCGTGCACTTCGCGTTGGAATTTAACGAAATATTACGAAGAATCGACAAAATAATTATTATTATTATATCGTAATAAATAGTGCACCGTATATGGAACAGTTAATGATGGACTAGATGACAAATTGATGCGCGTTCCAGCATCTTCGAGGAGGTCGAACCTATTTTTAGCAGCTGCAGCGCTCAGTCTAAATTCGATCTAGTACTTTTCTAGCGATTTGAGAAATCTTAAATGACACAGTTAAGTGGTAAACATCATCGTCATTCGCCGCTTCTCGGAAAAAAATTGTTCGATTCGAGCTCCACTTCTGTCGTTGTCGTTCGAATTTACGATTGCGATTAATGGTCGTCGCTGACTTAAACATTTCCATTCTAAACGCTTGCGAAGTACCGGCCATCGATAGAAACGATCAAATTATTTAAATGAAATTCGATTCCGCGTTTCCAGGAATCCAAAAACATATGATTCAACATCTTCGAAACTTCATTTTCCTAGGATTTATCTTCGGAGGAGATAACGAGCGAGCATAATGGTAAGATAACGAGTCTAAACGTAGAGGAGAACCAAAATACGCACGAAGAATAATAATATGTCTACACTGTGTTACATTTTATTTCGATTAAATTAAAATCATTTCTCCTTCCACCGCGTATTCACAAAAATATCGGGAGGCTCTATCAGAAGATATTTTATGTTTTTTTCTTTTTATTTTGAGAATATATTACCCGCTTGAAATTTCCGTATCCGTCATCTCTCATTTTAAAATTTCGTTTCTCGAACGCGTATTTTCGTTCGACGTTTGAGGATCATCAGTCACGGTTTTTATCTCTCATAGCTGTAATACCGAATAAAAAATGCTAGATCCAACCGATGGATCATCCATTGAAATCGTCGAAAGGAATATTGGGTTTTTTGTTGTTCGTAACGGGTTATAGATGGGCAGGTAGTATTCTGGGTCCTTCGTCAAAATAATCCATCGCGCGTCTTTTCAAGCGGTTAGCGGTTACACAACCGTAGAATATTATGGTAGGTAACCGAGAGGGAAATGTCGAGATATCGTTGACCAAAAAACATATGCTCCGTCTGTTTGCTGGTCGATGGAAGGAGGAACTATGACACATCGGTGGTATATGACCGCGTCGATCCTATCTGGAACTATAAAAACGCCTGGAAGATCCGATGTTGTGTACAGTTCTCAGTGAACATCAGACATCAAGCTTCGAACAGACGACCCCCGGCAATTATAAACATGAAGACCGTGTTTGTTGTTTTCGCTCTCTTCTTCGTCAGTGCACTGGTGAGATTTTTGAAAAATTCGTTTTTCCCTCAGAACTTCTGGAAACGGCGCACCCAATTTTCTTTGAATTTTTTTTATATTTTTATTTTTTTTATCTAGCCGGTCATTTGAAATTGCTGTCCGATTATTATTATATATTTTTAATCGCTAATATTCGTTTCAATCGAATTTTACAATATCAAGGCAACGAGCGCCGGTTACCGGTGATTTTTATTCAATAACTGCAGAATATTGTAATAACTTTTGATGGTATCGTATTCGTTAAAATTGCTCCCTTGTCCTCAATTTTAAATTCTCGTTTATATATTTTTCATGGATCGTGCTGAAAGAAATGCTTCAAAGATTGTTCTCAGAGATGATATTATGCGGACAAGTTTTGGTGTTTTTAATTGAATTATTTGATAACCCTGAAGATCAACGGTACACGTTACACAATGCGATTATATTCTTAGAAAAGTTTTCTGATTGCTTACGACCGTGTAATTATTGGTGCCTTATTGTGATTACTGGTTTGTCTTTGATTGGATGATTGCTCGTGGAATTCTTGGATAATATAATTCATACAATTTATTGACAATAATTACGATAATTATTTCTTGAGAATTGTTTTGCAAATTCCGTGCATTATCTTGACATTAAATAAAATATACTCGAGTAAGTTAAGTAGAATGTTTTTGCAATATGTTCATAAGTTTTGTGATTTCTAGGCGCTCACAGAAGAGCAAAAGGCTAAGCTAGCACAGTACAAGAAAGACTGTATTGCAGATACTGGCGTTGACACGAGTAAGTCCAAAAATTATAACTTGAATAATTTATAAAGCGGCACGAAGTAATATACTAACATAATATACTAGCGTAATATACTAATAAATAAAGAACAAATTATATTTACATTGCAGAAACGGTAGACGACGCGAAGGCCGGCAATTTCAATGTGGATGACGAAAAATTGGCCTGTTTCTCCTCCTGCATGCTGAAGAAGATTGGAATCGTAAGTATAGTGATATATCTTTTATTTATTTTGAAACTTCATGGTAAACATAGTAAATTATCGTAGAAAATCTGTACGAAATAAACCCTATTTTCTGTTCACCTCTACATTCTTCTTTATTACTATATTTTTTTATTTTAATCGACGATGTTATTGACAATATTATGAAATGTTGTAACAAATAATACCTATCTAACAGATGAATGCAGATGGATCCGTAAACGAAGAAACAGCCAGGAAGAAGTCGCCCCCTGAACTTACAAAGGAGCAGGTCGATGACGTTATCAACAAATGCAAGGACGTCAGTAAGTGGAGTATTTGAAATTATATTGTTGCAATAATATATTGATTAGAGTGATATACATTAATAAATCTGTTAAAATTGTTTTAGCTGGCCCCAATGACTGCAAGAAAGCTGCCAATCTAGTAAAGTGCTTCAAGGATAACACGTCCTTAAGTGTACTTAACTGAGCAGAAGAACTCCATGCAATGGCGATTTACTAAATTTCATTACAAAGATTGGAACAATGCTTGTAGATATGAATGAATAAAATAGTTGTTGCAAATTTTTCATTTCCCTTGTTTTATTTTAATTTAAAGAAAAAAAACCAGGCTGTAACGAATACCGAAAATATTAGCAAGTATTATTTGTTATTATTCAAATTCAAATTTGAAGCTAGTGGCACCATCCGCGGCGATCCGTTCAAACTGATACACAATTTAAATTTGAAATAGCGCGCCAGATGGCACCTCAATTCACTTTTCAAATGAAACTTTAATTTTATTGAATAATTTACCATCGCGGGGTATCAGATGAATCTTTTCGCATAATATCATCATATAATAATACATTAAGCTATTTAACAAGTGTAAAATATTTAATGTATCACGAATTAGTAATATTTTACGTATTTCTTTGTAACTATACGAACTTGTAAAAAATGACCTACTCCATTGTTTAGAACGATCTAATTCGAGTTCTAATTAATTTAGTATATATGAAAATAATGAAATGGGACTTGGATTTATGTGAGAGGAGTATAGCGTGATTCCATGTTTATTCCACAAACTGCTTCCACGTTGGACATGCTTGCAAAGTGAGCAACATGGCCACTAAGGAGAACAATCTGTCCGCGTTGTACGCGGAATTAAATAAATTAGGACAAAACGGAGAATACGAGAGAGCCTTGAAAGTCGCGAATAAGAGTGAGTAATTTATTGGTTTTATTAAAGGAAACGTTTTTTGTTAATTTGTAGTAAACATAACCTGTGCTTTGTTTTATTTAAATGTTGTGTACTCTAATTAGAAAATTATATAGTTCTAGGACTTTCTCAAGATGAACAAGCTGCATTCCAGTGTAAAGTTATTTGTTGCATTCAACTGTCAAAGTTTAATGATGTGCTGCAATTTATGGCTAGAAACCATAAACTGGCTGGGTAAGATTGTTTATCTTGATGCTCTGGCTACTCATCCACCTAACTGTACCTATCCTCGTATTTTATAAGCGAACAAAATTGCTTTTGCACATTTGTAATCGCCATAGATTAAATTTAACAACTAAACAAATACCTTTTCTTTTGCAGGAACTTAGATTTTGAGAAAGCCTACTGTTTATACCGATTGAATCAATTACCCGAAGCATTGAAGGTGGTGGACGTTGTTCCTAATCCTTCTTTAAGGCTCAAAGAGTTGAAAGCACAAATATTATACCGGCTTGAGAAGTATGAAGAATGTTTTGGTGTATATAGGGACATAATAAAGAATTCCCATGATGAGTATGAAGATGAACGGGAAACAAATCTTGCAGCTGTGATTGTTAACTTAGCAACAGAGGGCTCTGTAAGTGGTCAATTAAAGTTAAACGTATCTAACTATTTCATAGACATGCTTTTTTTCAGAATTTGGAAGTTCCTGCCTTAAGGGAAGATACTTATGAAATGACATATAATGCAGCGTGTCATTTAATTGTACAAGGTAGCAGTGGAGATAGATCGCTTTTAGTAGAAGCAGAAAAGAAACTGAGAGCAGCTGAGAAAATGTGCAAGGAAGGTCTTGAGGAAGACGGAGTAGCTGAGGAAGAAATAGAAGATGAATTAGGAATTATTAGGGTTCAGCTTGGATGTTGTCTCCAACTTCAAGGTCGCGAGAAAGAGGCACAAGCGCTCTATACTTCTGCTTTAAAGGCAAAACCAGACGATATAGCTTTGGTAGCTGTTGCAAGCAATAATCTTGTCTGCCTCAATAAGGATCAGAATGTATTTGACAGCAAAAAGAGGATGAAGAGTGCTACCCATGACAGCCTGGAACACAAATTAACTTCCAGACAAAGACGGAACATTGCTTACAATCAATGTTTACTTGCTCTGTACACTGATCAGGTCTGTTTTTTGAAAGAAGACACCTGAAGTATACGAATAGTCTGCAATGCTTAATATGTTATATTAACTGTATATTTACAGACAGAACAGTGTCAATCATTTTGCAACAAACTTGCAAAGGATCACCCAGCGTTGGCCGCTGATGCGATGTTTATTAAAGCCGTTCAGCTTAGTAAAGATGGAAAAGCAAAGGAAGCCGCGAAACTGTTGACTCAGTACGCGGTTGGAGAGAAAGAATTACAGATGAAACTAGTCTGTGTGCAACTTCTGCTCAGCCAAGATGAGAAACAAGAAGCGATCGAAATTCTCGAAAATTTGAATGACAGAGACAAGTCACTACCCGGAGTAGTGAGCGCACTTGTTACTCTTTACATGGCTAATAATAATCGTGAGAAAGCGTCGGGTGCCCTAAAGAATGCTGTCAATTACTATAAGAAAAATAAGGTATACATCATTGCACCTTCTCCCACTCTTCTCTTTTGTCTCTAATTTAATTATCATCTGGTGGACACTTAGGAAACCACCGATAATCTAGGAGAATTCTGGCGGCAGGCCGCCGATTTCTACCTTCGTGGCGGCGATATCAAAGTAGCAGCGGACATACTACAAGAAATGGTAGATGCTTCTCCTTCCGACACTAAAACATTGGCCCAGCTGGTGGTCGCCTATGTGCAATTCTGTCCCGAAAAGGCGCAATTGTTGTCTAAACGATTACCGCCTCTTCATGACCTCGCAGAGAAAACCGATGTAGATGCTCTAGAAAGTAGTAATTGGGTAATAGGTACCAAGGTGATCAAGAAGAAAATAGAACCATCGCCGGGGTAATTATTATTATATGTTATCTACATCTGTCGTATATTTAAGGTATTATTGTCAAAATGATATATAAATGTGTGATTTAGCAAACCTACCGTCGACGCGACGAAAAAGAAACGTAAGAAGCGTAAGCGCAAGGGTAAATTACCTAAGAATTATGATTCAAATATATCACCTGACCCAGAACGATGGTTGCCCAGACATGAACGTAGCGGGTTTAGGAAAAAGCGTGACAGAAGAAATAGGGATATTGCTATGAAGGGTACACAGGGTACCGCTGCTGGAGCGAGTGACCTGTAGTACGTGTTAAATATTTGTTAAATATTTCTTGTAATTTATAGATAGTTGATTTTACTAATTGACTATTAATTTTTACAGCGATATCACCAAAATGCCTACGAATGCTAAACCCTCCCCTAATCCGCGACACAGTCCGGCTGTGGAGACGTCCGGTCCGCGACAACAACAACGCAAAGTGCAACAAAAAAAGAAAAAGAAAGGTGGAAAATGGTAATCACGGATGCTTGCATTTGAACTGTACTTTAGCAAGTCGTTGTGGTCTATACATGTAAAAACTTTTTATGTACAGTGCATTGTACTGCCATTTTTAAAATAATCCCGATCGGTTGAGATTTTGAAATAGTATTAGATTGAACACTGTAATTGGATTGCAAGAATGAGGAAAAATATATGCGATACAGTATGGTACATAAAATATTTTTTATTCTTTTTTTTTCATTTTGTTTCCTTTGTTAAATTCTTTTGTCAGCGAGCTGACAAAAATTCGGCAATATAACATACAATATAGGTAACATGTTCCTTGTGTACATTGACTAGGATTTGGCGATACATATCTTTATTCCTCTGTTGGTAACAATTGTATATAAAAATACAATCTGCAGTTCTGTGTTCTCGTCTTTTCTTGCATAATAAGTTTGTAATATGTGTAGATATTATGATTGTGCGTCAGAATTTTAACATTCATATAACAGAAATATATATGTATACAAGTGGCATATATATATAATTCACAACTAGAATATTTTTTACGTTGCACAGACAATAATAAAATGCCACCTCGTATTTTCATTAATAGTTCCATAGTGAAAATCATAACTCTGTGAAGACACGTTTTGATTACATATCACGGTAGCAAAGTCGATGTATGCGCATGCAGCACGCGTGCATGTATCATAAAGAATATTATGATATTATTTTCTACGATTTCTAACTTATTGTCTCGTATTATCATTGCACAACACAGCATTGTTTATCGTCGTATATATAAATTTCTAACAGAGGCAACTGTCGAGGTATGAATATAACCGTATCGTAAAACGTTTCTACATCTGTTTCTATAGTTGATCTAATAATAAACGGGACTGTAAATCGCCCTGTCTAAGTATATATCACTTAAAATACTCGATACCTTCTCCATTAGAAAATAGTGCAACAGGCACGTTCGTATTCAACTAGTCTGGACAATTGTGATATGCGTGTATGTATAATATGTATAAATGAAAACAAACGCTGGAAAAACTCATTTACCAGTCCTAAGTGAGTATGATCAGTAATCGGTACCTCCGTTATGCCGCACTCATCTATTGGCAAAGGTTACCCCAAGTGTGTTCCCGAAACCAATAGCCAAATCAGTACTCGACAAATGAGTTTGTCAAAGATGAAAAATAGATGAGTAAGGCACAAATGCATGTAAATGTCGTAGCATTTACATATGATGCAAGTAATTCCCAATGTAACGTTACATTACCAGTAGATAATGCTACTTTTCGGGAATAATTCCTTCCCAGACGTCTTCCCGTTGTTTATTTGCTAATCTACGTTTTTCTAAAAAGGATTATAATATTTTTCTTTTAACCATTATTTCCAGTATAAAAACTATTCAAATATCTCTTGTAAGTGGCACTTACCTTTAGCCTCACGTAAAACATTTTTCTCATGTTCACGTTCTTGCCTAGCAGTGGCTAGTTTTACACCGAGAGCACCCGTAACCAATCGCCTGGCCAATGCAGCACAAGTTTCAGGGCGACTTCTGTAAGGCTGCAGAAATTCTGCACTCCGTCTTGCTTTAGTTTTACTTAACGCCGTGGCCTCACTTAATGGTCTCGTTTTTACAAACGGATGATCAGATGCCAGTACTTCAGCGGCTAAATATACAAGAATTTACATTAAGTAAGTACACGGTAAGTTAACCTTAGGCCGGTCGACAAAAAATCATTTCAATTACCGACAAGAGGGCTGCTAAAGACACCAAGACAATGCGTGTCATCTACCCACTTCAACTCGAAGCCACCATTCTTGAAAGGACTAAAAACAGCTGCTAAATCGCTAGTCTTAAACTCTGATGGAAAATTGTATATCTCGATAACGTGAGCAAATTCGTCGCTAGATACTTCGATGTGCTTGGTAAACGACTTGTAATCGCTTTTCGGCTGTTCTATCATAACGTCCCCAACCGCTGAAGTCAACTAAAGAACAAGTGTCTTTATAATAATTATCATAATTACTTGCTAATAAATAATTATCACGAGGCTTGCCTCTTCTATGAGAGTCGGGTCTAAACAATCGCCGTTGTCGTCGAACAAACTATCCCAGTCGCATTCGTCCCTATTTATCTTCTTAATCGGAGGAGATGGCGGTGGTGCTGGTTTGCTTTTCTGTCTCTCAATCTTTTTTATTTTCTTCTCCGGTGGTATTGCAGGTGGAGGAGTAGTTTCCTTAACAGGGAGTGGCTTTTTCTGTTCTACGTCCGAGATGATTAAAACATCCGACACCATCTTGCGACCTATCATTTGCGTATTCTTCTTATTAGTTAACTTATCCTTATTAGAAAGTTCATCGTTCTTTCTATTATTATTCGACGTAGACATTGTAACAACGTTATCCATGTATTTATCAGATCCTTCTACTTCATCGTTAATATTAACTTCGCTATGTACACACGCTTCAACTGAATCTAAGCTATTCTTATCCTCGCTAGAACTACTAGACGTTTCTTCTTCTTGAAAAGTATGCGATTGAAATGCATTGGTTCCGTCACATTTTTCATCCGGAACAGTAGAACTATCTGGTTTGTTTGGCACGCGTTCGTTCTCACTATTCAACGGCTCCGATTTTTCTTGATTACAAGATTCTATATCAGACACGATCGAAGAACCCGATGAGTCAATGTCCTTCGTGTCGGTCTGAAGACGTTGGCTAATTTCATTCTCTAGATTGCTCTGACATTTGTCAGAGGTGTTTGATCCCTTTTTCACGCATTCCACAGTTTGTCGGCTATCAGAGTCTAGTTCTTTAACGCTTAAATTCGACTTTGATTGTCTGTGAGAGGTGGAGGACGACACGCTAGTTTCCTTGGCTGTACGATTCGTGCGAGTAGATTCTGAAGGCTGTGGACTCCCTTCAGTGTCTAAGCTCCTACGAGCTCTTGGAACATAAACGGCACGGTCTGGCCTCCTTTGGCGAGTAGCTCTGTAACATAATTCATAAAAGTATGATACATTTATGTGCTGTGAAATCTGTAAGAATTACGATAGAAATTGGAAAGATTAAGATAGCTTACTTTCCGCTAGAGGGTGAGTCAGTGGATTGCACTTGAACTTGATCTGCGTTTATCTGTTCACTCCTAGCTCTCCTGGCAGCTGGTGGCCTGTATATCTCAACTGCTGGCACTGTCTTCACTAAAAATCGTCGCAAGAGCGTACGAAATTATTTTTCAATTTAATGTTTTTATCATATCGCTAGAGTTTTAATAAATTCAGAACCGGTCTGTTTTATTTACCTGGTCTCTGCACTCGTACACGGTCAGGCGAAGCGGATGGCGATCTCCGGCCATCAGCACCCATCTCTAGTAGCGTATCAACAATCTTCGTACTCGATTTACACTGAACACCATTCAATTTCGGATCCCTTGAATCATAAAAACAGAGAATTAAGCGCTGACAAACTTGTTTGGTGCCTCCTCATTGTAGGCCAACGTTCCCCGAAATGTTAGCCGGTCCGACGATCATATCCGGCGAATACGTTACGTGACCTTGAGCCGATCAGTTTCACTTTCGTTTGCCTTTGCTACGTTACAAGAATCTCACCGTGGTAAATTCGTTTTGCAATTGTTCCGCATGCATTAGCGATTTTCGCGGTAGTTACATTCAACGCAAAATTATCACTTTGCCAAACGATAATCGATTAAAAATGAAATTTGAACAATTAAGGATTTCTTAATAAGTTGATCTAATAATACATGTTGCAATACAAACTATTCCTTACAATATATTTAAAAAATTCTCCAACAACGTCACACGATTTATAATGGAATTCAGAAATTAATTACACATTAATCACTCACTTGATCACCAATAAACATCACTGATTTTATAAGAATATACCTTGTAGTTGATTTTTAATTCGATCGATCGAAGCAATTAATAGTCTGTGGTGCGTGATCGCTACACTTTACTTCTTCTCGCTACTTCCGCACTCGTCTGCGTCTCTTACAAATCTGATCAGAGTTCTTCCGTTTCTTCCGCTTCGGGAAAGAAAACGGGGATTCGCTCCACCACGATTTTCGTCTGATTGGCCAACCCTAAGTCGTGTGCTGACCAATCGGATGGTTGCCTGTTTGTTATGCTTTTATTCTGAATTTTTGACGCGACTTTTCCTTTGACGTTTTGGCAGCAATTATCCGTTTTATACCTGCGTGAAGGGATTTCTTCCGTGCCTGTTCGGGACGTGGTACGGCCGGTCGCGGATCGGCTTTTGTTCACGGGGCCCTTTGGAAACCCCCAGTTTATGGCTCCAGCAATTTGCCATTAAGGCCGCGGCGAAGGGTTCTAACGATTAACACTTTTACGACCGCACATCTAATCGAGATTCTTTCGTTTGGCGCCAGTAGGATTTATATTTTCTTGAGTACTTAGTATTTCTCTTTTAAATGATAGAAAGCAAAGCAATCTTTGAGGTGTAACGCGACTCCACAAGACTTATACATTAAAATTGATCTCCTAACTTTTTGTTTTTGTAAAAAGTATATATTGTATGTATATTGTATATTGTAAGCGCATGGCACCAACGTGGTGCCACCGGCGCTTTCTCGATAGTTTTCGCATGGCACCAACATGGAGCCACCGGACGTCATAGTGTTAAAACATGCCGTGCCTAATAAACTAAAAAGACGTTGGCCCGTTGGCACGATTTCCCTAAAACAATGCTTCGCCGTTGCCTGAGCCATAAACTGTCCGTTGAGCATTTGTGCGACCATTGTCTGTGGTGCCATATACCGATGGCCGCTACAAGTCAATCATCAAGAATATTACTCTTTAATCATTAACTGTTAATTTTCCGAAGAAATCGTATGCGATATACGCTTCTAGAAAATTATGCACACGAAGTTTACTTTCACTACACTTATTACTTTGACGAACGTTTTGTCGTGCCCATCATTATCAATGAATTACCCAAAAGAACTTTGGAATCATCATTTCCAAACGCTACCAGTCAGATGGTTCAAAGGAAAATGTTATAGTTCCTTCGTAGATATTTATGTCACTGAACACCTTGATACCTTATCAAGTCACTCTTGTAGCACACGACGGTCCGTCTGTCCAGGCCCTGACCGATCGAGAACGTGTGCAGGTCGTCGAAACGGTCCTGCACCAGCTGGTGTATGATGAATCTCCGATAGTTGTTTACAGGTGGAAAGACGAGTACCCTGTAAAAGTGAAAAGAACGCGTTACGACCGCGGTTGAAAGTGAGACCGGACCGAGGACGGCCGACGGTGAACGTAACCGCCTTGCCCCGGGCCAGTTCGCTGTATCCCGCCAGATGAACACGCCGGCTTGACTTTTACATAACGCTTCGCGCGTTTTACTTTCTCCTTCGTTCGTTTCCTCAAGTCGGATTCATCCTTGTATTCCCCGGCACCGGCATTTCGGCCGCATTCCGACAAGTCGCACAACCTCGTTTGCATTCCGCATAATCATCATATTCGATAACAAGCCGACTGTCGTTACGTTCGACACATCAAACGGAAAATTCGTTGGATAACCAGTGCCAGTAACAGTTGGACGATCAAGTCTATCAATCGGCAGGAATCGGTGAAAATGGTGCAATAAAATCTCCGAACAAACAAGCGCAGCTACCCTCGCCTGCAACCGTCGCATCCGGCAGGAATGGTGTCGAATTACGTGTACCGTTAGAGCGTTTGATTACCGTTCCAGCCGACTATTATTATGACCAGAGTAAAATGGAAAACTTGTCAGCTGTAACCAGGAAATGAGATTTTACTACACGTAACGTAGAAAGTTCCTATTCAAATAATGTAATTGAAAAAGGAGCAAAACGTGATGTACATTTCGTAATAGAGAACAGAAGGAGCTGCAAATGATTCATACCGCTATGCTCGTAACTTGAACAGTTCTAAGCAGTAAGAATCACTGTAGCATTACGGTACGTGACCTGCACCACGCGTTGCACCTGTTAGAAGGCGAGCTTCGTTATGCGTTGTAATAAGATGAACAGGATGCGGATCTCTCGGGGCCTTTTTGTGCATCGTAAATAAAGGACGCACAAACGAGACACGTTTTTGTCGTATGTTGGCGTTCCACGTTACGCGATAGTTAAATGATTGCATACCATGATCGTTCAGGTGGAACGGACCATGAAGCGTTACAAATCGATCCCACCCTCCCCGCGAAAGACGAAAGTCGGGAAAAAAAAGAAATTAGCTCGAGGAAAACGGCTATTCCAGGTATAAGGCTTGTATCGTTCGCTCGATATCTTAAATGCGATCATCGACGACCAAATCGACGAGCCTTGAACTACAAAGAAGAAACGTAGAATGGTATCTCGTAAGCGTTGCGTTCGGTTCACGTAATCAAGCGTATACGTGAGCGACATACGGCGAGGAAGCCGATAGATTAGCAGTCACCACGCGCAGGGCCAGTTTTCAAAATAGGATCGACGGGGGATTCCCTTCGCGCGTGGTTCCAGTAATTATGCAATGTTGCGCGACACGCACCGCCGTCCACGAAATTTGCTGCTTTCTTACATAACAGGCTCTCGGCCGTCCCGCGTTAACCTCGTTTGCGTTATGCACAATTCTACGCACTGTTAATAGCCAAATGCAGATATCGAAGGCCTTCACAATTTGTTTTGTTTTTCCGCTGCCGGCGGAAGTGATGAGTTCTCTTCTACGATAACTTAACCTCGAACATGCGGATCATTAGCTTCGTTCTCGTTGATGAGGATAATAGGCTTCATTAAAGTTTGCATTCCGCGCGAATTTTCCGCAATGGTCGGACACCGGAGAGCCGTTGCTCGTCGAGTGCTACTTAACCAATATCCGTGACATGAAAAAGAACTTGACCGTCGGCCGCAACGTAATCTTGTGGTCGAGAAATGATCGACGCGTGATTTTGTTCGATTTGCCTTCGGCACATTGCCAGTGGGTTCACGGTTCTTTTATGTTTCTCCAAATGTTATTCAGATTGTTAAATATAGCACCGTCCGGGGACGGGAAAAACATCGGCGTTTAGAATACGCGGGTGACACGCGAGAGAAAGAAAAGATACCTACGTTGGATCTAGCAAGGTAACGGATCCGTCATCGTGTTACAAGAGTTGGAGCTTGTCGTGGAGATAATTACGATTATTAGTCACGTCTTCTCAGCCCGAGATATTTATAAACGTAGTAAGGGTCAGTAAAAGAAGTCGATAAACCGTTGCCTCGTTTGCAACGGTTCTATGGCATCTTAATAGTTGCTCGAGGATCCGATGGGTTGCCTTAATTACTTTCCGATTCGAATCAAATCGCGTGTCAAGGATGCGAAAGAAATGCACGTCGAAATCGTCTACGTCACTTTGACGTAGACTGCTGGCATTTGTGCGAAAATATCGTAAATCGTCGCATTGGCATTGCTGCGACGAGTACCTTCAAATTTTTCGTATCAATGACAGACGTCACCGTCGACTATGTCGTTGCATTTTTTTCGAATGAACGGTTCAATGATTTCGCGAGGGAAAGCATAACGGGTTTCGCTGTTGTAAACATTGTATAGAAAACGAAAGTTGTGGATAACGGTCAAAGACACGCAGTAAAAACGTTGCTGATCTAACCTTTAAAGGCGCGTCGCTACATCGAGAAACGTGATCGTTTGGCACGTACCTTTTCCGTCTTTTGTCCCTTGAAAACAGAGTCACGTCGTGCTCCACGTCTTCCGAGAAAAGGCTGTCCTGCAGGCTCATTTATCGGCGAAACTGCGCGTGATACACGCATACGAAATATCACTGGTTTCACGAATCACATTCATCGGATATTAATTGAATAAATCGCGTCTGCCGTGCTGCTGAACAGCAGCAACGGTCTCTAGTACTCACCATTGACCACAAACTATTTCAGTATGCACGACGCATGCGCCGGCTTGTTTAACCTGTTCAACGTACACGCATGCGCACTGACTCGCTTACTCGCCGCCGGCTATGCAAAGTTTTGTTGTGTTGTGTCGTGTCCTGCCTTTTTATCATTTCTTCATGATTCCATGTTATAATTATTAAATTTTGCAAAGTTCTGAAATCTCTCTTAAACAGCACGTTTATCTTGATATTTTGTGTCTTTCACTCGAGGTAATTAAAGTTGTGCTTAATTTCCAAATCTGTAATGCGCATCACGTAAAAAATTGGAATGTTGGTTCGACTTCGAATGCAGTCTTCATTGGTATGATTGGAATACATATTTTTTTGGCGTATTTAAATTGGTTTTTGTCATTATTAACTGTCTTCACTCGCGAACTCATTGATCGATATTCATTTCGGTGATACGTCGTTCTACAGCATTCGATCGAAATTAATATTCTGTCGACGACCCGCTGTGACGACAATATATTAATCCTCGAACGTTAAATAATCTATCGGCCGTTTCATAAATTCTGATGATCGTATGTGATCACTATAGTCAAAGTTGTAATCTTATTTAACGTTTAAATGTCCATTGCGTCGTTAGTGCTTTTGGCGGCAAGCGCGGTTTAAATGGAGCAGCCATCTTTGCTTCGACAATCGCAATTTGCGAGATATCAAATTTCCGACATATTAAATTCGGTTTGGAAAAGGCGGTACTTTCAAATTGTTATTATTCGATATGCGTCATAAATTTCATTTTCAAATTATGTATTAGTGAAACGAGTTAATGGAATTAATGTGATTATAATTGAAAATGTGCAGTTATGTGTTAAAGAAATTTACTAATACTGTACAAAACATATTTATTTAATAATTTATGGAGATACACACATAGTGTACAACGTACAAGCACTAGCATTCATGAAATGCTGCTACTTTGTAAAGTCGATTTCACTTCATTTCCCTAGAATGTTTATATACAATCACACGGTTGTCTCGCTTTACACTGTCCGATGAAACAAGTTCATTCACTACAAAGCGACAAATGCCCCGCATTCCGCTCAACACGTCGTTGTCCTTATCAAATCCCTCGAGAAAATATGTCACCTCTGATAAAATTCATTTTGTAGTCCGGTATTGAGAGAAATTCGGGGCCGGTTAGAATGTGTACAGTGCGTAAACATACAAAGTTAAAGGGGCCCCAGAACATCCACGTCTGGGCCCGATTTCTCTTTTTTGTTTCCATTTATCCCTTTTTCGTCTAATACAAAGCTGCGTCTATCCGCAATGTTATTCGGAATTCTGTCAAAAATATTCTATATATACAATCGGGGCATGTATCAAAAACAATTCACTTCTTACGTTTTACGAATAGAAGGGGCGACCTTGTCCCGTCGCCGATTATGACGAAAATAAGCAACTAACTTCCATAGATCCGTGAAAGTCGGTAACTGGCGATTTTGTCTCACGGAACAAATGCTTGACAAAAATAGTCACGGAAGATTCATACAAGAACACACAGAGCACAGTGCAATTTCTAACGTTGCAACTAAATGTTTCTTGAAACACGTTCTGCGACACTGCGTGTAAACAGACATATTCTCTCTCCTCTCTCTCTCCTCCTTTTTTCCCCGTCATTCTCGTGCAACGTGTCATTCCGTGCTTGATCTACTTAACATTACTACAATTACACAAAAACCTCTATTCGAGTAAAAAGTAACGCACCGAATTAATAAAGAGTCGAGTTAATGTAACTCACTTGTGACAATATGCAAACGATTCGAATCACTATCTATTCGAAGAGAACAAAGGAAGATATAATCAATTATGTATACTGACGGGATTCCTATTTTTACAAATACGTTGTGCTAAATGACTATTGGTATTCTGCATTAAAGTGATACGGTAGAAAGATATAAGTCTAAAGCCATTTCCTTTCATCTTTCTGTTGCAAGAAACCATCTCCACATTTTGTGAATTCAATCTGAAGTTCCTGCTGTGTGAGCACAGAAATAAGTACTACAATGGGTGATACACGAATAGAACTAGGAAACGTATAAAGTAGGTACAGATTCTTTGCAATTTCATCGAACACAGAAATATTAGTCTTAGATATCTATTCGTGGTCTATATTGTAGCCTTAGGGGTGGGTCCCGGAACCTCCATCTCGTCACGTAAACGAATTTTAATGTGTGGTCCTTACCTAAGAGTTCGTCATTGCACAAAATATCAATCTGTAATGTGTACATTAATAAATTAGCGACGTCTGGGGACAATGACCTCGTTACCACAACCTGTTTACTTACATCCCGATATTTTTCCATCCCATTGAGAACTTTCTTGGCAATAAACTTTTTCAAATGTGTAATAGTTGCTTGGGCAGAACACCTGATGAATCTCCGTTTTAGAGTCTTTAAACTTGTATTTATACATTCCAAACACACATTGACCTGAGGAATAAGAATAGATTAATTGGGACTGTACAAAATTAGTGAAACTGTCAATGATTTATTCGATCGTACCTGTTCATCTGCACGATGGTAATCTGATTCTGCATGTGCATCTGCTGTGGTCTTCTCCTCTTCTACTTCTCCAGCATTAGGTAGAACATCTTTTGGGCAAGGTAGACCCCTTGCTCTATAAAATTCCCTTTCCCTTTTAATTTCATCTGAAAGGAAACATATTTGGTTACACGCATATCACTTTGATTATCGTTGATAAGGACAGAATTACTGACTTTCTTGAAGATCAGGAACTAATTTGTAGACGATATCTTGCATAGTTCTGTCGAAGCTTATATACTGTAGGGGATGCGATTGATGTATCACTATTTGACATGCTGGACATGTGTGCTTGTCTTCTAAATGTTTCACGAGGCAACTTTTGCAAAATGTATGTAAACATTCTGTGACAGTGGTGGCATCTATCAAATAACCCCAGCATATCTTACACGTTATGTGACTATTCAGTGTTTTCAACTTGATTCTCCTCTCCATGGCACTGATAATCACCATTTAATAACTGTAGCTACCTATATCAATATACACATCACTCAGATATCACAATAATGCTACAATATTTGACATTGGTTGCACTGAACTATTCGATTGGAGAACGCTTTCATATATCCTCTCATAGTTCAATTCATTTATACAAAGGTATTTTAATAAACCAATATAATGAAATATTCATCCTTTTGATGTTCTTTTATTCTTAAAAAGCGCAATTCTTAGTTTTGTCATACCTATATTCTGAACATGACATATTTTTATCAGCCATAGAGGTTATTAGATGAATATCCTACTATAAAAAGCTGATAAATTTGAATTGCAACTGGCCGCGATCAAAGGATTAATATTTTAGCAGATACTTTTCAATTTACGTCGTTTTTATTCAGAAAATTTATGAGACAATGTTGACAAAAGTGTTGAGACGAAGTAGTCTCAAACGATCAAAACTCTGAAATCATCGAATTTGGGAAAACCCCCTGCATTATCTCATAATCCGGCATAATCTCTAGTCTTCCGAGAACAAAATAAAGTCTGGATCGCAGCGACTGACAGATGGAAAAAAAATATAGTGCTCCGAAAAAAGTGGGTTATCGGATTCTAACCTGAAATGTCGAGTGGTAGCCTACAACGGCAACTGTCACTCGTGCTATTCGTTTGGAAATTTTGTGTGAACGGTCCGCACCATCCTCCGCATCTTCCGTGGTGGAATCGTAGTTAAGTGGAAGAATAGAAAATTAAAAGTTCCACTAAAAACTTGGTAAAAACAAATTAGTGTAAATGTGGCTGATGACAACAAAACGAACTGATCCGAGCGCCATCGGTCTTTGGTTAGTCAACTTTTCTCTGGACACGCGGTTCGGTCTCGTGGTGGGGGGGCTGATTTGATTGTGTGTATCCTCCTTCGATCAATCACATGCAAAATAAGCTTTATTCGATCGTTTATATTCATTATGCCAATTGTATATCTTGTTTAATACCGAGCGTAATTTACTTCACTCGTGTTTATAGCCGTTAGATCGATGCCAATCGTCGGACTACAGTGTAACTCAATTATGCACGCTCGTTATCGTTACTTTACCTACAAACGAAAGATAATTGGAGGAATTTATTAATTTCGGAATTGAAATATAGTTTCAAATAATAATCAAAGCAAGATTCGAAATTTATGGTGAATTTTAACCCTTTACCGCTCCCATTTAAAGACCATGTCTAGCCAAAGAAAAAAATCATAGTTTTATATTTATTTATAAATTTTTCTTAATAAATTTTTGGATAGAATAATCTACTAGTAAATAATCATTTTAACGGTTAAATTGGAATTTATGTAACGGCCCAATTCAAATTCAAATTCATATTCAAATTCAAATTCAAATTCAAATTCAAATTCAAATTTGAACGGTATTACCAGAATAAAAAATCGTGCAGTACAGTTCGAATCGTTTTATTCGAGATGAAACTCACATTACAATAATAATCCAATATTTACGCAGAAACTATACATACATGTCTACCTTGGTAAATGCTGGTTTACTGGCTACCATTAGGTGCGCTGGGTAACAAAAAGTAGCTTTTAAATAAACAAGTCGGTGCTATGTACAGAGAGGGTTTGTCGTCAGCATTCGGCGTTCCTCAAGTAAGAGAACTCGGCGCGTGATATTTTACAAAGACCGACTCGGAGTTCGCCGGTTATAAAAGAAACAGAGAAGGCCTTCTAATGTCCTAAGTAACAATATACAAGGAAATAAATTATCTACTACTAAGCACCTAGTCTCGCATGCACCATTTATACAACCGTCGCGTGCGGCGGCAGGCGTGGACGATGATTACGGATTTTCGTTCGCGTGCAAAATGTTCTCGTACAAAAAAATTATACAATTAATGATCATCAACGTCTCCTCGAAGAACTATACATCGTCCGCGTTGGAACGTCGACGAGCCGATCCAACAAGAGAAATATATATAACCATCAACACGTCGGCCCGCCGACACGCCAACGCGCACCAAAGTTTTTTCTCTTCTCTCACCCTTACGATTTAACACTTTTTTCTACAAAAGAAAACAGATGAAGGCAATAGATAAAACCTATAAAAACGAAACATACGCGGTTCGCTGCGCTCGAAACTCGCGGTCGTTGTCCACCTAACGGTCGCTATCTTACAGAGAAACGTTCCATGTTTCATCGATTGACTAGTTTACAAACACGTTTTCTTCTCCGCCTCGAAATACGCGTCCGAAGAATTCGAAGTCTTCCGGCTGTATATCGTCCTCCTTCCGGTTTCAGTTCTTTTTTTTATCTTTTTACAAAACGAGCCCTGGCCGAACTTCAAACTTCCGCCATCTTTCCAAGGCACTTATCAATGGCACGGTATAACATGTAGAAATTGGACGACGTTTCGCGCGCTCTAATTCATCCGCCTCTCCGTTCGCGCTTAGACCAGGATTGCCCTACGGGGCGCTCTTCCGGCTCCATATGAAACGGGAGCGACAAGGTCGTGTCCCCTCGAGGCACTTAGAAAGAGCAAGGCAGTTCATCTTCCGTCTCCGGCGTCATTTGTCTCGAGGCGTTGCCCTCCGGGGCAACCTAGGACGGTTCCAGGGCAAAGAGTGCTCGTACTTGGTCCAGACAGACGCCTCCGGTCGAATCTGGGAGATCCTCGGCGACGGTTACCGGTGGCCTGCGTTCAACAAGCTTATTCTTTTCGCCTAGACGCTTCGGATGCAGTTTAGGGAGCGCATCGAAGTCTTTCGTGAGGTTCGTTCTTGCTCGGGCGAACCTTGAAACCTGAGAATCGTAGAAAAATATCTGGGAACGACTGCGTTCCAATACTGGGACCGTCCCGATGGCGACGGTCTTGCATCGTCGGGAGCCTAACTTCCCAGGGTGCAACGATACAGGGATAATAAATACAGTGTTCTCGTTAAGAAAAATCAGTCTCCTCGAAAGGCCGGAGTTGCTTCTCAATTGACAATTGTTCTTCCCTTAAACTCTACGAAAAATACGCGCTAACAGGTCAATACTGATTTCGATTATTTGGCGTGTTCGCTGGTCGATCCAGCGGTTTTCTCGATCCTTTACTCAACGTCCTCTTCGTCGTCGTTTTCGTTCGTCGATCCTCATGGATAGTTTTTCCTCGGTGAAGCCCGTAAGATCGGGTGCTAAGCTCAGAGCAGGTACGGGAATGTTTCTTCACCGTCGTCGTCCTCGGCTTCGCTGGACTCTTGGCTGGATGGCGGGGTGTCCAGCTGAGGTAGTCCGAGGTCCAGGTATTCCTAAAATTGAGAAAACAATCGAATTAGGGATAATAGGTTTCTGACCTAACTGAGATCTAGTTTAAACTTGCGCGGCAAACCGGATCGCATAGGATTGATCAAATTTCGGCTACTTCCAACTTGAGCCCTACAGTATTTACCCAGTTCATAAGCGTCTGCTTACCTCGTTCGCAGTTATCGTTAGTATCCTATCAAGATCTTCGACCAGTTCCCCGAACATAGGTCGCTCGTTCGGCTGATAGCTCCAGCAGTCTCTCATCAGCATGTATCTGTAATTCGACATCGGTTAATAAGTGCACTATTCCGAGATACCTCGAAGAGAACTTTGAAGACCAATCCGCTTACATTTCGATGGAGCAGCAAGGTGGTTTCTCCATCCGATGACCGGTTCTCAGCAAATGGAACAGCTTCTCCACCGAAGGTACGGACGGATAGGGGGTGCCACCCAGCGTCATGATCTCCCACAACAGAATTCCGTACGACCATCTGTAGAAACAATTCTTTATGGAACAATCCGTCTCGCCAAGCGACGTTTCAAACTGTCCGATGGAGACTACTTACACGTCGGACTGAGTGGTGTAGACCCGATGGAACAGAGCCTCCGGCGCCATCCATTTCACCGGCAACCGTCCATCCGTGGTCTTCCTGTAGTAGTCGTGGCAGTGGATGTCTCTGGCAAGACCGAAGTCAGCGATCTTCAGCACGTACTCGTCGCTGACGAGGACGTTCCTGGCGGCCAGGTCTCTGTGGATGCACCTTCGGCTCGCCAGGTACTCCATGCCCCTGGCCACTTGGTACGCGAAAGAGACCAGGTCCTTTTGCGTCAGAGTCTTCTTCTCTTTGGCGTCTTGGCCTATCGTCGGCTCGTACCCCGAGGAAGGTCTGTGGTCCCGGAGGAAATCGCGTAGGTTCCCATGAGGAGCGAACTCCACCACCACGTACAGCGGTCCACCCTGCGTGCAGGCACCCAGCAGATTGATTATGTTCACGTGCTTCCCGATCATCTTCATCATCTCCATCTCGGAGACCAGGTCCATCATCTCCGCGTCCGTGTGACCCTCTGTAACAGATTCGTAGATCAATCGACACGTTCTTCGCGCCGCCGAAGCAGTTGGTAGGGGTGTGAATCGACTAATTGTGATGATCAATCGGGACAGAGCTAATCATTATTCCAGATGTTCATGCTTGGTTGCTTTCTACCAACCACTATGACTGTTTTGCTTGTTGAACTCAATATTATTCTTACAGTCATGTAATATAAATGTATGAATAACCCATGGATTATTATTTAAGGTTTATGGTTAAGTAAAGCTCATAATAAAAAGAAATCTGTTAAAAGTTGTTACCTTTCAACATCTTAACAGCCACGACGTTAGGTATTCCAGGTTTGCCGGTGTTGGTCTGCGCTCTGATCACCTTGCCAAAGGCTCCCTCGCCAAGAGTGTTGCCCAAAGCCAAATGCTCCCTGGGCAGCTCCCACGCGCTGTCAACAGGAAGCTCGTACTCGGATATGCTACCCCCGTTGCTGTCCTCGGCGGCGACCGTCGACTTCTGCTTCTCGATCTTCACCACCGGCATCAGCAATGGCTCCTGAACGTTCTGCGCGTTCACCAGGTTCTGCTTCTCCACGATCACTTTCTTCGTCCATTGGGTGACCACCGCGGCCCTGGCTGTCTCGATCGCCAGCAGCTTCTTCATCTTCTCGCGCTTCAGACGATGGAAGATGTAGATCACTACTACGACGCCGACCGCGAAGAAGATGAACAGCACCGCTGCCAGAATGTTCACGAGGATCTGCGGCTTTGCTGGGATTGGCACCCGGTGATCCTCGAGAGCTGGAAGAACATGATCGATGTATTCGTTCGTTCAATGACAACGTTCAATGACAATGTCCAAGGTACTCAATGGTATTTGATCACTCACATTCGACTACCCTAAGATAGGCGCTGCTGAAAGTCTCGCCCAACGTGTTCTGAGCGATGCAAGTGTACCAGCCTTCGTCTTTCTCGGTCACGTTGTACAGTCTCAGCACCTCTGGGTTCTCCGCATAGTTTACGTCCTAAAGACACAGAATTTGATTCGAAATTATTACAGGCTCCTTCGAGAACCAAAATCAGACCACGTTGGAAAGTTGAAGTTTGAACGGAAGAATAGTTAGCAGTCTACTAGGATACTCGAGGACATTTACATCGCGGCGGAAACATTTCACGAACAAACTCCGTTTCGAATAATTTCGTTGAACAGAGGATCGGGATAGAATTAGTCGGAAGATCGTGATAGTTGTTAGGAAGACGGACAGTTTGATCTCGACAACAGGGGATGCGCAGATAGGGGTTGAAGCGATATATCATGCAAATAGTACTACGTGCCCACCTTGACCTCCACCCGCATACTCTGATTGGTTTTGTTCACAGTGTCGAAAGAAGTGTGATAACCGTGATACCATTCTAGGTGACGGTGCGCGTCAGAGAGGACCTTGCAGGTCATCGTCACGTTGATGCCGATCTGGACGGTCGTGTTCCTCGGCGCCGTCGTCAGTATTGGCCGGTGTTTCACGCTCTCTACAGGAAAAAATAGACCCAACCACCGGTTTTACCGAAGCTCGAGAATCGTGACAAGAAGAGAAAGTTGGAAAGAACGTGTCCTTCGAGAGCGAGTTCATTTATTGGTCTTGAGAACTTTCGACCGTTCGATGAATTCGATCTCGATGAACATCTACACATCGTAAAAGAAAGGCCTGCACCTTAGAGGATTATTAGAAGAACTGTCGACGCTGGAACTACCAAGCAGATGGTATAACGGGATCCTCGGAAATATTAGTTGCATCGATGATACCGAGACAATGCATCATTAATCTTTGCTTTAAATTTTAGATGGAGGATCGAAATCGATTGGTAGTTCCAACGAGAAATGACGACGTTATCGAAACACAATGTACAACA
Organism: Augochlorella aurata; assembly: GCA_028455555.1. NCBI lineage: Eukaryota > Metazoa > Arthropoda > Insecta > Hymenoptera > Halictidae > Augochlorella > Augochlorella aurata. Next base: position 3,515,012 of record CM052153.1, on the reverse strand, counting down.
AGATCGATGGTAGTCACAGAGCCACCGGCAGTCCATCTGAAAATTATGGTACAAGAGAAAGATCGTTCAGCTCCTCCACCATGATGGTTAGTCACTAAGAGATGTTTCGGAGTGCAACAGAGAAGCGCCACCGGAAATCCCAGTGTTGTATTGTCCACGATTAATAGAGTGTTTTCGCGAGTCGGTCGCAAGGAAGCGGCGACCTTGACGAGGATACAGGCAAGAACCTCCACCAATGAACGGTTTACAAGCCGCCTGTACCTCCAGCAGAATTCCGTCCGGCGAATTCTCTTGGTCGCCCGGGTATTCGGCCACTCTCAGCCATTGTATGAACGGCTCGAGATCAGACACGATCGGACACTTGAAGGTCACCGTGCTGTTCACCACCGCCGTCACGTTCTTTGGGAAATCCTCGTTGATGTACGGCTTGTGCGGAAAACGCTCTACAGATGCGGTCAACGGTTAGCGGACCCGATCACGGCTAGATTAGGTTGTAACGTATGCTGGTGATGTTTCTTTGGTTGCTAAACTTATTGCTGAAGTTCGAACGTTCCTTCGCGAATCTTATACGATTATAGTCTCCGACTGGCTTGTCAAGCGACAAACCAAAGAAACTTACATCAACATCGTCGTAAGCGCAACAATGTTCCACACGTTGCAACCTAGCTACCTCCTAGACATCGTATCCTCTAAATTGTGGCATCGATATGTCGCAGTGCTGTCCAAACTTCTAAACTCTAGTTATTCACCTAAAGTCTACAGCATTTTTGTAACTGACGTCTGTTCTTTTTACTAGGACATCGACCTAAACAGCTTCGCGGACATTCATTTTCATGGACAGCACCATAACATCGTAGTGCAACGAAAGATGACTCTGCTCACCGATAATGTCGACCTTCGAAGTCCGATTGATGCAGCCGAGGATGTTGCAAACCACGCAGGTGTAATTGCCGCTGTCCTCAGGGACCAGATCCTCTAGCCTAAAGGTCCACTTGGTGATGACAACGGTGCCCAAGGTTCGCTTCGGTATCTCGTTGTTCTTGTACCAGGTGATGTTGGGTCTTGGGTTGCCGAAACTGGGACACCTCAGGCGAACCATGTTGCCGGCTGGTTTCACGACCACGGTAGGCATCTCCACGTTCTTGTTGAACGACGGCGCACGTTCCGGCACGGTGTTGTTGTGCTCGCCTGCGGTTTCGTTCTCAAGGTCGCTGTCCACGTTGTCGCTCTCCAAGTGCAACGACCTGGTCTCTGGAAGATCTGATGAGAAATCGATAGCGGATGTCAATACCGACGAAAACTAGATTCTAAATATGGATTATGAGAAATTATAAAGAGACAACCGCGGGAACTGTACACTTCTACGGATTGGTGATCGAGGACTTCCGTATTAGCAAATCGCGAGTAAACCTTTGATCTAACTTATGGAGAAGTTCAATTAGACGTTGATAGAGCTCGAGTGATTGGATCATTCAATTAATTACTGATGAGTTGCATTTAGACGGTGGTGACCTTGTCGTGAGAAAGATAGAACTTGCGAAATTCTTTGCTTCGAAGTCCGGATCAGATAATTTACTTTTCACCATTAGTTTCTTAATGGTTCTAAGAAAGGGACTCACTTCTCGCTTCGTTTTCCAGCTCGTTCGTTTCCTCCTCGGCTCGATGGGCTCCCATGACGGTGTCCAGTTTGTCGACATCGCGCTGGTAGCCGTCGTTCTGCAATTGCTCGATTCGTATCGTCACGTTCCGCCATTCGGCCGTCGCGTTCGATTCGACCAGGCAAGCGTACGAGCTCGCGTCTTCGGGTTCGATATACTTGAATCTCAAGGACTGTTTCATCAGCCGTACCCTCGGCGACGGCGCCCGGAATATTTTGTTATCCTTGTACCAGGTAGTTTCCCCGTTCATCGAACATCGCAGGATCAGCTTCTCGCCGAGCGGCACCACCAGCATATCAGGATGCTCGAGATCTGAAATTAGATTTACCATTATTTATATGAGATTGTATAGTAGCTGAGAGAATATATTCCGATCAAGAACATAGTGAAAGATACGGGCGAGCATTGCTGGCAGAAGCATAAAAATTGATTGGGAACATAAACGAGGGAATCTAACTCCGTCGCTAGGAGATTCAGATCGTACCAATTTCCAAGATGCCAAGATTCACTTTAAATTACGTCTTTTAAAACTGAATAACCTTTTTATCATTGGGCCAAGCGATGTAAATTTCTTTCAACAAATTGTTTTCATAAATTGCAAC